>VOMN01067623.1:0-28389 GCA_014899125.1 Orchestia grillus | reverse complement strand
TTCTGTGGGCTCCATGGCGTACTGGTTATCGTGGTGGCCCGGCAGCCGGGTCATTCAGGGTTCGAATCCCGGCTCAGACAAGCCATTTCACGAAACCAGGGAGTACTTTCCTTGGAAAATGAAATTTAAACCACATATTCCTCACTACGCCAGTAGTTGTTGGCATTGAAAACCCAACGGTAAAACGTTTTGGAAGTAATATAATTTCCTTCTTAATCTGACCATTTCTACGGTTAAGTTAAGCATTTTTGACAAAATAGTGGCATGGTAAAAACATTGCATGTTATCAAAATAGGCTCGTATTTATCATGTTTCACCTCATTTTAATAAAACAAGCATAATATCATGGGAGAGGAAAACCGATTGAAACAAAAATATGTCCGCACTCAGTCGCATATCACACGCGTCCCAGCGCCTCAATCACACTTCGTTGCATCCCAGAATTTCTCTATTTTACTCAAACATCCCTGAAGATTACGATAAAATTTGAGCAGGCGCTCGGAGTTACGATGCAGTTCGGACGCCGCGTGAGCAGCACGTGTTCTGCAGGAATGCAAACCACAATACACGTGAATGACGTCAAGCAAAAGAGATTTGTCGGCGCTCGGCTACATTAACAGAATACAAAGCGAGCACTGCTGTTTCTCAGAGACTACAAGGAAGCAAAACACACAAAGCGGTGCAGATTGCGAGTAAAATGGTTGGGGATATGTTTTATTAAAATCTGGACTTTAGTAATGGAAGGAAATAGTCTGCCTTTGAACATGCATGTATTTAATTGCAACGCGTACTAAATCACTTTAGGTATAAATATCTCCTGGTTCAAACGTAAAAATACAACATATCTTTGAATTACACTAGACAATACAGGTTTCGGTCAGGTTTAGAAAGTTCAGTGAAAGTTCATTGGTCACGTAATGACACATTTCCTTACACGATTAGGATGAAGAGCTGCTTAATTTATACAAAATATAATTCCTTCAAGACAATGCTCTATGTATACGACAAAGATACATGCAAACAGCCAATACATTAGACATTTAACCGGGTGTTCAATGATACATTTTGAATTTACTATCAGCTTTCATGGTACAAAAAGAGAAGAAACTAAATGCCACATTGAAAACGCTACTGAAAATAAAGCCACAATCATTTGGAAAGATAAATCCAATACAGCCATTCAGAGCTGACTCAAGTTATCCACAGCAAGTGCTTCATTTTGCAATGAAAACGATCACGCAAGTGAATAGTAACGAATTAAAAATACATACGAAGTCGAAATACAAATTTCAGCAAACCTGGGTATTCATTTCAATATACATGTTATCCGACTCGACGGGAACATGTGAAAGAATAAAGGGAGATGAAAGAAGACAAACGTTTAGTGGTCTTCTGCGTGCAGCCGTCGACAAAAAGACGAGATTCGATTGAACGGTCCCAGCCCGCTAGACGCTGATGCATTCATGCAAGTGGTCTCTGTCAAGAATAAAATGTTTTAGCGGAATCGGTCCAGCAAGGGGTAAACCAGGGAAAGCTCTGCCGCACAAAGAAACCAAAATTGTTGGGGACGAATAACAAATGAAAAACTGAAATACAAAAGCACATGAATTCTAGGTTGAGAAACTATTGTATTGGAAAGTTAGAGAAACACAAAAAGTAATAAACCAATTTTTAATAACTAGAAACTTTCACTTAAAGCTTGTTCATCCATCTACAAATGGAAGTCCGGCGATTTACAGAACAGAATTACTGACACGTTTCCTTTAACTGGATCACAAAAAATAAAGGAATCTTTTTAACCAACTGTAACATTGTGGCAGAAAACTATGCAAGTAATATGCCTTGAGGGACTCGTGTATTTGACGGCAATATTTGGCGGGACAGAGAAAGTTTGGTCGTCAGGGACTCCCGCAAGCCATCGCCCTTACGAGTCGTTGGCCAAAAAACGAGTTACAGAGCGCCATGAAAAAGAGACATCACGTAATGGCATTAGCACACCCAGTGAGAACAAAAAATTTCGCGTCTTTTAAATAGGCTCCCCCGAAAGCCCACCTCGAAGCGAATAAGGAACAATGCACAGCACGCTCGTTTCTCCGCGCAATTGAGGAACGCAAACATCACCAGTTACTCCACTGGCGTTCTCCGTGTAAAAACGAGGAAGTTGTAACGCACTATGCAGAATAAAATTTTCACTAGGCAAGGCTCTGGAACGAGTTAAAGGGAATAAAAATGAATATCACAGTGAAATAAGACATGCAGTTATGCTATGAATTCTTTCTGCTTGTAGAATTAAAAAAAAATTCTGACACAAACACTGAGTTGCAAAATTGAGGCGATGAAGTAATTCAATGCAAAACAGACATGCTACGATTTTCTACTACGTGCTCGAACGCCGCAGTGTAAAATAATTAACGCCCGTTCGCAATAAGTAGAGCGTTGCGTTTGTTAAGCAGAGTTGTCGTGATGAAATTTCTCACGCGACTTGCAGCTGAATGTCAATAGGAAAACGAAAATATCAAATGAACTCGAGTAGATGCAAAATAGGCACAAAAATTAAGAGACAAAAATCGATGGAAGCATGGGTAACAAGGACCTGAAAAATTTACCACTTTCCGGAGCAAACAATTCTAATATAAAAGGCTATAATATAAAACTTTAAGCCAAAACAATGAAGAAAAATATATCTGAGAAGAAGAAATCATGAGATTAAAATTGAAATCAATTTCTGTATTCAATGACAATAACACGTCAGTGACTGTGTAGGATTGCACAGACGCAGCCCTATTTCTTGGTACCACAAGCCTCCTGAGGCAGGCGGCTCCTAGCGATCGGAACAGGGTCCTGTGATGCTAGGCTGCCATTACGGAGTCAGCTGCAGAAAAAATTCAGTTCCGACATCGAAAATCAACATTTACAAATAGTAATTCCTTGAAGTTGTTTAAAAAGATTTAGAATAGATTATGTATTTGTGATGACAGAAACGTTCACTCCAAACGCAAGTTATTCTGGAACTTGTACTCCTAAAACTGTTAAACAATGAGACATATGCATATCCTTTCACGATACAGAAATTGCTAGGATTCTGATCTTCAGGACTTAACGACCTTTTCCTCTTAAAGACGGATCTTTAAAACAGCCAACTTCACAGATACAACACGGATATGAACGTAAACTTTGACATAATTCGCTAACTCGCTAACAACGAACACAGTACGACCACAGCTACTATACTACGATACTGAATACTATTGTTATATGTTACTTGCTAACGAGCGGATGAAAAAGAAAAACGAATGCTGCAGCATTCAACGACTAGCTGCTCGACCACTGCCTCCCGCAGCACACGTTTTCAATGCAACTATCACCATTTAGAGAACACGTGCGATTTACGAGTACGCTGGCAAAATAAAGAAATTAAATATATTCCAATTGGCGCAGCTCAGGAATTCTACCTATCTACTTGGGAGGAGCAAGTCTTCGAGAAATGCTACGGTAGAATTCTCCTGAGTGCCCTTCACTGAGGGGTGACATAACACGAGACATCGATATTCAAGAGCAATTAGGCTCGACCCAACTGCTCTATGAACTATTGATTCTTATTCTGTACCCAGCTGATATGTTAAATTATACATCATTCGCGTAAATAAAGACCTCCAGAAAATGGGGTCACAGAACCAATCGTTCATCGACAAATGAACGACAGTCATGCACCAGCGTTAACGCGTCTTTGCATGAAGTCAGTAAAGCATATATACGCATACAGTAGGTTTCGTTAACGTTGGCTCCATGTGTATTCATTTACAATCGCACTAGGAGCCCGTCACCCGTGACTGTTTGAATTAAAACAATGATAACTATAATAGATAGAGTGATACACTCACTGTGCAGCAGTGAATGCCTTTGTTGAGCGGCTAGAATGAAACGCGGATGAATGCCAACAACGCCTACGAACATGTCGTGCATCCATCACAGCGATTCTGGAGAAGGCAGCCTCCAGTGCTTATCACGATCATCTTCCTCAACTTCACCGCATTGGCATCAAACTACGTCAACAATCCTGAGAATTCATGTCCAACAGTGATTAATGACGAAGTTACGTACAAAAACTGGAGAAAATCGCCAGTACGTGTATATTTCATTTATACTTTTGAAATAAAAAGTAGGAAAGATGACGTATCATAAGTCGAATTGAAAACGCCCGATCAGAAAAAAACAAGCTTAAAGCTAACTGCGCGTTTAGTGATGTACAGCAAACAAGTACACAACGGCACCTTATCGTGAAAACATGTACAACGCTACTGGCTAAAATAAACTCAATGTTGAACAATTTTAAAAACAGCCCGCTATAAAAAAACCTACGATTCACTGATGTCAATGAGAGTTCTTGAGACATTGTGCAGTATACAGAAAATTCACATAAAGAACCGCACTAGTAAGAAAATAGCACCAATAGTAATAGCCATTTGCCATTTCAGGCGAGCATTCTAAGAAAATTTCCGACAATTTTCCATACGTCCCTACGCTTTAACCATCATTTTCCTGGGGTAAACTCAGTGTCTTGGCTATAGTGAATCAATACATGGAACCGTCTCTGACGGCCAGGGCTATATTATTCATTACGTAACTTAGATTTAATTTTCATGAATCAAATTAATATTAATTATGTAATACTACTACTAGTAGTAGTAGTAGTAATGAGGATAGCAGCGCATTAGTGACTCAGACTATCTCGTACCAAAAAAGAAGGGACCATCAAGTACGGGGAATCTTAGGAGAACGGGGAATCTATGCACGAGGTGCCTTCCCACACATGATCCCCTGTGCATAGAAACGGTAAATTAAAAAGGAAAAGGAAGAAAAGATAGAGAATTTTCAGCGAAGGAGTCATGAAAATGGAAAGAAGCAAAGGAAGCACGAAAGAGAAAAGTCTTGAAAGCCTAGCTAAAGCTGAAGTATAATGTCAATTAAGCCAGTGAATACAAACTAATCATATCCTGTGAATATAACGAAAAAACGCAGAAAATACGTCGCGTTAAGGATCACGCGACTTCCAACATCAAGCACGAGGAAGATCCATTGGAAAAGATCTCCAAAACCTGTCCCACGAGCAGCCCGCAGCGCTGCGGCTCTTGATCAGCACCAGAGAACAATTGATTCTTAGAACAGAAATTCTCTTCGCGGAACTCTACAGATATACCTAGGTAAACATATCTATACAATACGTATATGTACTGTACCATTTGCATATGTGAATGTCTCGTTTGCTGTAATGAATACCGGCTGGAATCATCAAAGGACTAGATTAAAGGATTCATTTCATCGATTAAATTGAATGAAGACTCATAGGTGTAGTAGTTGGAGGCGCATTACTCAAAAGAAAGTAACAAAAGAGTGAAAAACTTACAAAATACTTAAAAACTCAATGTAGTTCACTCGAGATACGCTCTCGAATATTACCTTTCATACAGAATACGTCCCAAAGCAAGCACTAAACAAGAAGGTTCAAATGCAAAAATGGTTGATTCGGCTTCAGAGTGTTCCTATATTGACACGAGCAATGGATAGTAAAAGTTTTGTTCGTGAATACTTCGCTTGCGCAATGATGCAAACACTGGATTCATAACCTTTGATCGCCTATGAAAATTCTTAAGAGAAATACTGCTGAAATCAAAGAAAAATTCTTACTTTCCCACTTTACTCTATTGTAATAGAAACACGTCAATATCGAAGTAGCGGCACGAACAATTCCAGCCTCGTCACTCTAGGAGCGAGATATCCCATCAACATAGATGTGAGCTTGATCGTGCCCGGACAGGAATTAAAAGAAAAAAAGCACAATACACAAAATATCATATTGTTGAACCCAATTTACAAAAGCCCTGGGGATAACCTACAACAAATATACCGCCTGCGCCATATGGAAATGCCATGCATTCCACAACTTAAGTTGTCGTCGCACAGAGCTTCGCTCGAACTATGTTACAAGTTTGATCGAACTCCTAACGACCTACCCGCCCCCTCATCCCCCAATCCTCGAGAGTATACATCCTCAAAGTTTATGCGAGTGCATAATGTGGGGTTATACGTATAAATCAATTTATCAAGTATATTATTAAAGATTACTTTTATATCATGATTGAAAAAACTTCTGTAAGAAGTTTGAAATCTATAATTATCTGATAAAGCAGCCGTAGGCACGCCAAAACCAACGAGGACGTCGATGGGGCACGTATGGAAGAACAACGCAAGTACCCTCATGCGGAGCACCCTGCCTTCGGCACTGTAGCACGGCACGAAGTGTCTTCGGCACAGCACTGTACATGAGAGAGGGCACATAAACTTCGTTTTGCGCCTGAGGCTGCGTGCCTGGAGGTGCCCAGCACTTTACCAGCCTTCACCATCGTTACAATCATTATCGCCAGCAATTTAACGACCACGAGGAAACTACACTGAAAATTTAACCCTTAAATCGTCTCGACCTCGAGTTCCTATGTCAGTTAAGGTGTACTGTATAAGACCCCCATATCACCATTCAACATCTCATCTCGAGAAAGGCGACGGAAACATCGATAGCTACGTCCTACACGGCAGTCGAAAACGACACAGTTTTCTGTTAATTCACCAGCATGACATTTTCAAAGAGCCTCACTATATCTGAGTCACGCCCCTCAACTTTCGACTGCTATTTTGAAATCCAGTTTGAACTTTGAAGTTTTAATAGTTGAGAGTTGTGAAGCCATCCGCATCTGTAGCATCTTCCTAAGTTGAGTACCATGGTTTGCATGGGGCTTTTATTTGAGTAGGGCACCCAAAAAACTACAGGAAAATAACTAATAATTCGATTACGCAGCAAAATTCGAACCTCGCTAGTGTTTTTACGCGTTCCAGAAGCAATGCACCCTTCTTTGATTCATTGTGTGCGATGAAAATCCTAGAATTGTGGGATTAGGTATATTTAGAAGTCTTTCAGTCATATCACTTAGAAATGTTATGAATGGCTGCGTGGTGCTGATTTACATACCTTACACCGTATTATTCGGCACTCTCATTATTTTAAAGTAGAATATAATAGTTTACTGTCACCTTTAACCCTTGGATTCATCAAAGTTCAATGCGTTGAAAAGCCTCATTTAATCAGAGTTCCTCATTAGCGAAGCAATTATTATAATTGATCGATTATACTCTTCAACTGCCATCATTTGACTAGAAAAATTCAATGATTTAATATTAGGATTTTCCCCACTTACGTTCATAACACTACCGATTCCAGTAATGAGATGAATAACTGAAAAACTCCACAAATACACAACTAACCAACGTCCGAGACATAGGAAAGCCTTTCATTAGCATTAGATGTCCCATTCCCATGTCGAGCGCTGCGCATGTGCGAAGTCGTAGAAGTCGGACATAAAAAAGTGCTAATGCCGTGTTGGCTCAGCAGAGAAGGGCGAAGTTGACACTACGACAAAAGCTCCAGGGACGGTAGAGCCCTGTTCATTGAGCACCAATTGAAGTCTAATGACGCATGACGCGCGTGCTGCATACGAAGCGTCGCACCCGTGTGGACGCCACTTTTCTACAGCTGCCTGTTCGAGGAGCACCTAAGCGGCACCGGCCCACAAATAGGTTCTATTGACACTCGAGCGAGAGAGAAAACACGCCATGAATTCAGAAGAAGTTTCAACAGGATGTGCGTTCAGAAAAAACACTCGCAAAACTTTTAGGGCAATAGTGGTACAAAATAATTGAATCCAAATGCAAATACTTCGTAGTAACGCAGGTACTTTGTGTTTTATTTCAAAATCCAAGTATTTAAATACAAAGATATTTCTTCTTGAGACGCGAAGGATAACCTAAATAAAATTTAATAATATCTCAAACACTAGCACACCCAACGTCTTTGAGGACAGCGTTCTGACGAAAAATATAACGAAATTGATGAAATAATTCACGACAATAATTTCAACGAAAAAAAAATAAACCTCATTTGAAATAGACAGATAAACACGTAGAAATAAAAAGTTGGGGCTAATTTTTGGATCAATTACGTTTTTACATCATTAAATAAGCCTTCACATGAAAAGAATCAGCGATAGCATATCCTGGAGCTCAGTCCGAACAGCGTGCGACTGCGACCTCCATCGAAGTGAAGGAATAATTTTCGAGACACTAGAACACGTTGAAACGTATGAAGTATAAAAAAAAGAAATATTTCTAACTAAGTATTTTCCTCTCGAAAAATGAATTACTTTCACGAAAAGATCGGTGGGAATAAGAAAGGAACTCTTCAATGCATAGCATTATGGAGCCCGGCCGGGCAGCCGAGGCTGATAATTACACCCCGTGATAAATTTGACTGCAAGACAGCCCAGGAAATTGTCCGCCTCCAGATGCGCCCACGCGATTCAATTCCTCACGTGAGCGCCGCCCCAACTGTGGCCTGCGCCCCAACCGACGGCTGCCTGCTAACCCACTGGATCACCTGCTGGACTACTGGGGACTGTGATGATCATCTGCTGAACAGATAGGAGACTCGGATGATCATTTGCAGAACTGCTGGGAGACTGATAATCATCTGCAGGATTGCTAGGAGAATGTGATGATCATCTGCTGAACTGCTGGTTGAATCTAACGATCATCTGCTGAGCTGCTAGGTAACTCGGGACTATCTCAGATACATTGCGTCATACCGATATAATCGTAGGCCCTCGAACAATACCGGAACACATCAGTTCAGTCATCTTAAAACACATCGATCGACGCAATAACATATACCGCGATTATATTACCAGCGAAAATATTTCAGTCAATAACTGCCGTGTCCGATGAGAAATTTAGAGCACATGAAAAAATCAGAAACAGAACGTGACGATATAGGTATTGAACAAGAAAAAGGAAAACACGCACCAAGGAAAGTTTTTATTATTCGACACCAAGATGAGAAACGTGATTTGATGAAACAGGAAAAAATAATCAACCCTACGACAAAATTTCAGGCAGTTTAGTTACGGAAGGGACATATGTATTTATAATTTTTGCATAGTCCCCAATAAAAGTCAATTACCAGATATAACACCTGCCCCGACCGGTAATCGGTATTATTATGGTTCAAATTAACTGCCACAAAAGCGTGAGGTAATGAAAATATTTCTATTGATTTATTTTCAATCACCCTACTCCTATATTTTTATTCGTAAATTATTGATTTACAGTTCACTCATCAATTACTCACTGCACTCGCTCATCATTCTGTCACCATCATACATACTCTAATTCCAATAATAAGCTCTATGCTTCCAAAGAACTGAGCCCCCAGAAACGACACAAGTTAGATCGCTCACAAATAATTACTCGCAGCTGCTGCAATGACAACAGAGAGCTCAGCTAAGATCATGGCTCTAAAATACTGACCAGTTAGTGATGGTAACTCGCTTTATTCACCCTAACCTCATGACTCGCTAGCAAGCCACATCCTGCAACGTATGCTAACCAAGTTTGACCCAAAAGCCGCCATGAGGATTGAGAACGCTTACTTGATGTCGTTTTACAACACTCATAAGAATAGCATAGTCTTCAGAATGGTGGAGGTTTAGTATGTTCGTGAGAGTTACCTAACCAAACAAAACAATCAAAGAAACGAAAAGTATATTTTGCAAACCAAAACGGGCACCCTGAATATATGTCCCAATGCCGATACCCAAGTCATTTCAACCGTAACCAATGCTAGTATTTGAATGCAGATCGACATTCAATACCAATGATTCCGAATTTGTCATTTCATGTGTCAAGAGATGAAGCAGATATTCTTCAATGTTCTATAAACCTTGAAGAAGACAAGAACTGTTCTGGATCTTAACGGTTTTGAATACAATTTCTAGAAGCTTTGTGTTTAACTCGAGCACAAAGTTACTCGGCAGACTTTATTACCAATGCGCAGTGGTTCACAGATCATGAAAAAGATATCCTAAAAATTCCTCTGTTCGCCGAGATTGCGGACTTGTAAAAATGGCGCACGGCACCTGGAGACAATAAGATCCTGAGGGACAAGAGGTCGTTGTCTCGGGTTATCTCGACCTTAGGTGACCCTCACACCGTTATTTCTCTCACAAGTCAACAGAAACGACGGCACCCCGGGCCTCCAACACACCTCAGTGCAGGCCTTGTTCATGATAGCCACAGGTCGAGTCCTTGGATACCGAACGGCGCAAGTCTTTGAAAATTATAGACCATCAGATCATCGTGCCACTGATAAATATCTCATCAAATAAGCCAATGTTGTTGTAAGGAAATGGTGAACTATCACATATGAATTTTATAAACTAGGGAAAACACAGAGCAAGTCCTTTAATCAGTTCAACAATTTTTACGCGCCGTTTTAATATGGAATTCCATTCCTATAATTTCACTTTCAAGCACAATCTAAGTTTCATGGGTGAGATAAAATACTAAAATTCACAAAAGAAACGACTCCAACTGTGGAACATTTAATGTAAATATGCGACCAAAGAGCACAAAACGGTCACGAACTGAAAATTTTCCATTCATACTTCGTTTTGTAAAATCTAGCGCGCAGCAGTCTGAGCTCTCAGATATCGACAGCGTGGAACACTGAGTTAAAAATGTCATAACCAAGCCAAATCTCATCTCCAGGACTTCAAAGTCTGGCCGAAACTAGCAAGAGCCATTTTATTTTAGACTCTGTCAACATGAAGATGAAGGCTCCTGCTCGGCTCTGGCCGGGGATCTTTCACGCACCAATAGGAAGGAAGATCTCAGAGCACAAAGAGACTTTATCAACGGCTGACAATGTCATATCGTAGTTTACTCAAGCGAGTGCATTATCTGAAAAACATCGTAAAATGAGAGAATAAAGTTAGTTTACCTGAACTCTTTGAACATACAATCAATATACGTGAATAAAAGGCCTATACAGTACAACAGAATCTAAGCAAAGACATTAGCGCATACTAATGCTGGACACGCGCAGATCCTCATGCGATTTAATATACTACTTTGAACGGAAAGTAAACTAAAACATAAGTGCAATTCAAGCCGCAATGACTATGCCGCATAGCTACTCGAGTTTTCCATTCAACTGTGAGCTCCGTAACACTTAGTCATGCAGCACAATAGGATAGTATACCTGCGCCCTCTTAGGGTTCATGTACTTTGGTCTTAGCATATATTTGGGACTATATCCCACAGATATCAAGCAGTACAGTAGTACAGTAAACGAATATCCATCCACACTCCGCTGATTTTCTCCATTCGGTGCGGGACATTACCTGACAAATAACACTAACACTTGCTCTGCACTGCTAGTTCCCTCGTGTAGAGGAGTCCACTTCATATGAACAAATGTCAAGACGCATGTTCTTCCCAAAATGTGGAGTCCAACCGATATCTGCCAATAGCCAATAACAAAGCTCAGAAAACAGGATTCGGTGACGCATTGTCTTGAGTGTATGACACTTTCAAACGATAGAATTAAACCATAATATCGATGCTACCGTAGAAGAAAACTAACGATTAACTTCACAAAACATACAAAGCATGATACAACTATAATGAAGAACATGTGTTTCAGCTTACTCCCTAAGCAGGCCATTGAAGGGCAAGCCAATACGATTGAGTCGGAGATGGAGTCTATTTTGAGGAGCTGTGATCGACGAAAGACCATTGGCGCACAAAGAGAAAAACAATGACGTGGTAGGAGACAACTGTAAGCACATTAGAGGCAGCCGTGGCAGCACTCACTGGATATCGGCAGCCACGACACCCAAAGATTTACACAACACTCGCGGCATCATGCAGGCAGCTTCACAAGCCTGTACCGCGGCTGTCGAGGGAATTTAACCAGGTGACAATGAAAAACCGACCGATGTTTTTAAACGAGAACTGCGTTGTTTTATGCATCAAAGAATACTATGCTATTAACAAAGGACTTACATAAATGAATAAACGCCAAGTATACAGCGCGTTACCTGGCATTTCCAGTAGAATAAAATAGAAAATATCTGCTAGCAGCTATGAATTTTTTCCAAAAATTCATGGACGCTGTCATATAACTTTGTTTTTCACGCAATTCATATTCAATTAAGCATCATTAACAATTTCATAGTTGTTAACGGGCTCGTACCAAATTCATGAAACGTGACATCTGGACCAGAAAAGGGAGATTTCTAAGATGACTAATGATTTAACACACAAAGTTCACATCGTCGACGACGTTTGCCACAGGAAGAACAACATGAGAACTTTGCCAACGAGCACTAAACCAAAGCAGCAATGCACTCGTGAAGTTAAGGAACGGAACCTCGCAACTCACGAGACAGGACCGGCCCCGTACGTCGCCCCAGGGGAGCCCTGCGAGATCGTTTAAACAGAACTCAGACGCACAGCTAATAAAATGCTTTGAATAATGGCACGCGGACCATGAAGGGAGAAGCGCCACGAAACTTCGCTAAGTAGCCCCAAGCCCAAGTTCTTTACATAAAATAACTCCAACTTGTGGACAGACTGTCAAGAAGTTTGAACAAAAATTTTGACGAGAACGTTACTTTGAAAGTGTTCGGCGATTCTTTTGAAGGGCGACGAGCAGAAACTGGTGGAAGGTAGGTTATTAAGGACCGGTCCGGAATCTATGATCATATCTTCAATGCGCACGCTAAATTTTTGAGTCAATTAAAACTCAAAAAATGACTTAATTTGTCCGTGTGAATATTTCAAGAGTATGAAATGGATAATAAGACTTTACGTAGATCACGGATTCAAATACGAGTCTTTAATAGGGATAGGTTAATAATGGCTTGATTATGAGTTCAACCTTATTTCACGAGGCGGAATACAAGTTCATTTTGAACGAAACATAAGACGCGTAATTGAAAGTTACACATTGCACGCGGCGTGGGCACATCATTTAACATTCAATTTTTAAACAGAGCGAACTAGTGAAACGACACCAGCATTAACACAGGCTGATCGAAGGCTTACTGCATCACTTGAACTAAATATGGGAAAACCTTCAGGAGTAGTTGTGCATTTAAAATGCTATGGTATAAACAAACACAAGTGGATGGCAATTAAATGGTAAAAATATCAAAGCCCTGAAATGTAACGTTAACAACAATTCATCGACCTAAGTACCCCCAGTTTTAGCCCCCTCAAGTAGTGTACCACGCAACTAACCTGCTACTATCCTCGATGAACTCTAATTCAGGCGAGTCGCCGCACACCTCCGTATTCAAAGCGACCAGGTGTGAGTGACAGCCTCATGAGCCAACACGAGGGCTCGTACGAGCTTCAGTTGATAAAGGTCCTCAAATAAATGACCGTCAATAGAAGTACACAGAGGATGCAATCACGCCCCTGGAGCGGCCGAGGCATCACTGCTCCAGCTCCATAAAAAGCCTTCGACCACACGCTAAAATATCAAATATCACCATAAAAGGAGGACCGATTTCAATCAACCGAATCACTAACAAATTAAAGCCCGTATCGGAATTCCGATATCTAGAATTTTTTCTGCTGTACGGATGACAGCCTCCGGCACTGCGCAGCCAAATACTTACACACTGGCTATCTCAAGACACTCTACAGTGGAGCTCCAATTCATCTCTTGTTCAAAATGGGGAGAATAACTACACTTCAAGCCTTCTCCTTCACTGTTCGTTAAGCCATCGATCGATACTTACCTCAGCTATAGTGCATACTGGAATCATTCAATTTCGAAATTGCACTTAATCGACTTCATGCTGTGTAGTGGTATATATTATCAAACGTTGAATACCCTATCTAAGAAAATTTTTCAAAAGGTTACTGACTCCTTTCTTGAAGAATTATCAAATATTTTTGCCTTATTGACGCAGCATCTGAAAAATTTATCATGAAACCACTGAGTTTAAGCCTGCTTAGCTACACACAGCTATAAGCTACGCCCAACAGAACGACTATAACGTTGTCCCAATTCTTTTATAAACGGGTAATTATTAATATACAGCACCTGCAAATTGACTATTTATCGCTGCTTCTTGTTTCCGGCCGACGAAATTCAACAGCACAAGAGAAACGGCACATTTCCCGTGGCTGACGGGTCACACGGTCAGCACACGTAAATTTAGCTTTTCTCTCTAATTCAACACCAATTTGCATGCTTCAGCTGACGTTTACACTAACATCAAACTATCTAATCAAGAAAGAAGTCACTGAAGATTCACATGACTTCAAACATCAGTCATGCGTGAAATAGATCTAAATATCTATGAAAATTTATATTCAAAAATACTTCATGGATAGAATAACTGTATAAATTAGTACTAATTATATTCGAACATTAAATAAGTTGAACACTGTGAAAAATCAATGGAGAAATCCATTATGAAAATAATGAAAATCACACTTCGCTGAAACTAAAGTATTCACATACGTGAATCAACAGCCAAATAAAAACCAGTGACGGGCCAATTTGCTGCTTTTGGACGGGCGGCTGAGTTCGACACCGAAAACTCCTTTTCCTTTGACCATCACAAGTTTTGTACGGGACGCAGTTCATAACATGCATACTTTGCATTTCGAACACCATAGCCTATACTTTGGCTTTAGGAATTATCCAAAAAATTTATACAAACAGCACAACTAAAAGAACAAGGTTTGGTTGCGAATATTCGAAGGTGACAGAAAACCTACACAAAACAGCGAATTTGGTAACGCACGCACACGTTGGAAATTTCAACAGAAAATTCAACTTTGCTCTTGATAAACGGCTGTAACGGCAAATTTCAACTAAATAATAAGTCGAAATAAGGAAAACGTATTTAGTTGTTAACACAGTACTCTATGGCGATCCCTATGTGTACAAAATTCGAATAGAACTACTCACAGAATTCGTAGGCGCCGAAGATTTGCCAAATCCGAGTCGTAAATCACAGTTAAATCATTCCCTTGCAGATCTCTGAAAAAAGAAGAAATACAAATATTAAAACTCAAATACATACACATCCACAAAAACAAACGACTAAAATGATTAAAACAAACGAGGAAGCTCACACATAATCTTCAAATACAAATACCTAATCAGCCTCGTCCAACCCATACACGGTAATCTGCAAACCAGCAATCCCTGGCGCAATGGAGCAAACGAGGTAACGATTGAGATTGAGATTTATTTTTGACGGCAAGCATTCTGAAGAGTCTCCAAAAAGAGCCGTTGACTTCGTTCTACAGCACGTGATTGCTGAAGCCATCGTCCGCAAGGCGTACTCTTCCGTAATAGAAATAGAGAGTATGATAGAAGCAGAGAAAGGGTCGTAAAAGAGGTCCGCCGAGCCGTCTCTCCCAAAGAAAGCAACGTGAAGGTCACAAGTCTAATGGAACCGACAAGCAATGATGTGAGTTGTGTGTTCAGTCGAGTAAATGGACTACCAACGATGAAATGGATGGCCATTAAACCACAGCCACGGCCTTCTAACTGGGAGACACTCGAGATGGAGCTAAACATGGCGAGCAAAAACGTAAAAAAGTTATATCGAGATACCAAACGTCTAACAATACCTAGGTTTGTCATTTAAAAGGCTATTAGAGCAAATGCTTAAAATTTACCGTAACATTATAACATAATAGAACGGGAGTACACCCATAAAAAATTTAATTTTCAATGTGCTGCAGAACTCTTATTAGTTCAACTATGAACAAGAAAGGACAACACAAAGTCCATAGAATCAAATCAAATAAAGGCACTGAAACATTTTTCAACACAAAATTATCATAATAAATCATTAGTATTAATATTATTATATTCGTTAGTTTACGGCTCCCTATCCACACATCGTGTGATACAAAGAGAGCGAAGTGAAGAAGGAACCATCTACTTTCGACAGTCCAAAACGTTGAATCTATGCACAGGTGTGTTCCTACACCGGATTTCCTGCGCATAGAAACAGCAAGTTGAGAGGAAGTGGGGGAAAACACTAAGAAGAGATAAAGGAGTGAAAATTAACAGAAGCAAAGTAGGCACGAAAAATAGAAGTCCCTAAGGCCTATTAACAGATGAGGAAACCTAACAGTGCTACCATGGGGTCGCCAGTCCTCATAGCATAGAATGGACAAACATAATCAACCTAATCCTACTGCCTATGCTTTACCCCTTGAGGGGATCATCTTAATAAAAGCTATGGGCATTGTAATACTGTGTAAGGGTCATTCTAAAAAATATCACACCGAGTAACTACTGAATTAGCTCAGATGCATGCATAGCATACTGTTTACAGCGTAGTAAATGGATATTTACCAATTTATTTATACTATTTTAAATTTTATCCAGTACGGTATCGAAGTCAAATTCAGATATGAACAAGCGCAAGCCTCACTGTACGAAACACAGTACACCATAAAAACTACTACCGGGCAACTCCGAGGCCTCCAAAATCACACGCCCCCTAAAATTTGTAAACACCACTCCGGAACCTGTCGAAGGGTGTAAGAGAAAGTTCCATCACGGCAAAAAGTCACATTAGTTTCTAAACTCAAAATTAACAACAACAAAATTGTCATGCGGTAAAGACAAATGAATTTTATGGTTAATTTTCCTTGTTCTCTAAACAAGACAAGAGGAATTTACCTAATATATCAAATTAACCTGCATAAATGTATATTTTCGCAGTTTGAAAACTGAATTACCTAACAGCTGCTCCACTTTCATTTCGAATAAAAAATCGGTTACATAATACTGAATATGGTGAGGAGTCTCAACTGAACACGAATTCAAAACAGGGGTGGCTCCGTATTATCATAAAGAAAACTTGGCTCAGCCTTCCTTTGTATTTTTTATTCCTAAACTTCTCTTCCAGGAAAAACGTTCCGTTCTCGCTCCTAAAAAAAACGTATTTTGCATTTCTTGAATGGTGATATGTTCGCGTCTTTCCTGCACTCTTTCCATCATTCGATGGTTAAGATTGAATTCGGAAGTTAATTTTACTGCACTTCGGTCGCGATTGTGTAGCAGTTTTTCTGGGACGTTTTCAGCAAACTTTGAAGCCATCACACGGTGCTTTGGTACCTTTCTCACCATGACAGCTGCGATCAGTTTTCTGTAATCGCTTTATTGGACTTGTCAAAACTCACGATCGGCTCACATTTGGCTCCAAGGTTTCACAAATACTGCTCCTTGTCTTACCACTTGTAGTAATCGATTTTACATTCGTAAAAAGTCAGAAATAACCCTTGTTCAAGGAAAAATCAACTAAATTTCAAACATCCATGACTAGCCTAATCAATTTCGTTTAGATTCGCTAGGACTGTCTTTGAAAGGCAAAAAAATACGAGAAAAAACACTGTACGAAAACAGAAATAATACGCGCGGAAGCTTAGCGTTTCCAATTCTTTAAAACAGAGAATTATGAATAAAACAGAAGTATATTATAAAATTAGTATGCTCGGCATCATTGTAAAAATTTCAGCGAGTTATTAAAAAGGTTGATCTCGAAGACACTAAAAATTCATTACGAAAACTTAGACATCGCAGCTAACGGTTATGACACTATAGACTCGTTTCAAAGACAATTCATCAGCAAATGATGCAATTCGGAAGTGATCATGTCACAACTAACCATGAAAGAAAAGTTAAATTCATTAGAGTTGACCTACTATCCTTACTTCGTCTTTAACCATCTCATGTTGTTAGAGGCTCAGTACTACGAATATACCACTTATTCTACGTTGTTCAAATCGAAACATAAAGCTGTCATAACCTATAATGGGCAATATACCCACAACTCTTCGTAGTTCCCATGAATGAGAACTCGTGAGTCAAAAGCGGCCCCAACCACATGCATACAACCAGCTCGAGAGACATGGAGACCAGAGACGACTACTGGGTGTGTGGGGCTCTCATGGAGACGCCAGCGGCAATATAGCTAAACAAAGTCTTCTGAGTGAACACGAAGACCAACACCACCTTTATTTCCTTTGCAAACACGAGCCTGTGAACACGGGCAAGCCTCACCATAGGCACACACTTGGTCATTACCAAGCACTCGACCCCAGACTCGACTTCGATGGTTCTTTAACTTGCATTCAAAAACACACGAGGAGCTACTGTTTCTACCAAGGTTTTCAGTGTTAAATCAAAATGACCTGTGTACAACCCTTCAGAAAAAAACTTAGAAACAGTAAAGTAAAATAAGGCAATGAATCGTGCAAAGTACAGCAGCATTGCATTTCGCGGTGAGTGCTGCTGTTAGCGTTCTTGGAAAAATTGGTTAACTTTTTCAAATAATGTGATAAAGTGTGGCAATTCGTTTCCACTCCAGAGAGCGAATGTCAGGAGTACGAGCTCAAATCTTAAATGTTACCGAGACAAATGAGAGTAGACAGCAGATCATGGGTCTGTAACTCCGGACCCCCATGGGCAGATTTGCATACGGAACGGCTAAACATTACTCTAAATACTAGCTGACACACAAAAGATACTCGAAATTTAATGCAGTAAATTCCGCTTCAAATTATGTCTACACCTGTTAGGTCGCATTAAGGGCTGGTTGCAATGAAACGCGGAAAATTGGCGTTCACGATGAACATTTTGGTGACAACTTTACCGTCGGAATGACCCTTGTTGATGTATCATCAAATACTAATGATTAAAAATGTATTTATTTCGAAGGTAAAACTGCACTAACCTGAAATCAAAATAGATCATTCATGCGTAGCACAAAATAATTCCATATTACATGTAGAAAGTTTCAGTAGTCTACTTATACCATTGAAGACACGCTCAACGTAAAATGCTGAACTAGCACTAGTCGAACGTCTACATAAAAAAGCGCCGTTTTCTAAAAAAAAACAAATATTTTTTTAGCCTACTCAGACACTATGAGCGATTGCTTTCTATTACCGTTCGCTCTACCAAGGGCAAAGCACTGTTCTACACACGTTCAAATTTACGTAATTGAACAGGTTCATCTCCCTTCAGTTCTTCTGGACAGTTTCCAATTAGCAAGGTTTTAGTGAAACTAAAAACTGACGAACGAATCATACTAAAAATAGGTATGATCGACAAAAGAAAGTTAGTTACAGAATGCATTAACCTTCACTGCACGGTGAATTAGATACGTGGGAATATGACGCCTACAAAGTGCAATTAGGACAGAACTAAGCTCACAAGACTCTAGAAGTAAATGTAAGTAATCCCTTATATATATTAGACCCCCTGGCAGAAAGTCAAGTTCCTTAAGTATGCCGACGGCCTCTACAATTAGAGCCGGATATGAGTATGCAACAAATTTCTCATTTTTCTTCTTCCTGGTTAAAAACCATTAACTCTTAATTCTTTGTACTAGATAAAATGATAAGAAAATAATTTTGACGAAAAACATTACTTTCGCGGTAAGGTGAATGAATTTTCAAATTTACTTCACTTCAATACAATGCCAGCAATGAAAAAAACACAAGTGAAACATAAGAACGAGGATTCATAAGAATGAAGAGCATTTATTGTCCTTTTCCGAAAAGAGGAGTCAAGGAATAGCAGTTAATAGCCAGGAACACCAGCCAACCATGTTACACAGGTCACCGCACTAGCGCAGCGCTCCATGGTGCGCTGGCAGCCACCCCGCTCGGGACCCTCGCCAGCCTTCTTGCCGTTGCGGTACCCAACACGGGAACGCATTCAGCGGCGGCATAAATTTTAAATGAATTCCTAACTAACGAGGAAAAAGATACTTAACGATATAAAACATTAAATACTTTCCATCGAATACGAGAATACGGTACCAAAAACCGGTAAAAGATTTCAAAACTAAAAAAATGACGCACTGCACAGGTGAAAATTGAAGTCGCTGAACTTTTTAGGGCCTTGCAGTAGGAGTGTAAACTTCGAAATATTATTCTTCCGCTTACGGGGCGCTGAATCTATTATACCAGCAGATAACCGCTCCACAGTCGTTCTCGGTATTAAGTGGTATGAATTAGAGCGAGCATCAAATAAGACGAAAAAAATTGTGTCATATGACAAGTACATAGAGCGTATGATAAGAAGTAAAAAAAAATAGAGCAGTCGTTTGCTGGGACTAACGTAGCTCTCTATGCGGAGGACGACTGTAATTAATCTACGTACAAGCCGCAAAAATATTTTCCGGGAGAGCAAATGCATGATTCCATTCCATTGACGGTCGCCGTGGGTCACAGGTCCTTTAATTAAAGGACGAGAATCGCGGTACATCACACGACACGCGGCGTGCGCGTCGCAAGCTACGCTCCTGAACGACTTCACTGTCACCGCCAACCATCCCCTTCTGGCTCTTTCAGGAATTTCTAGGGCTAAAAGGAGGCACTTGCACGAAGACAGTAAAACAACAGTTCTTCGCGAAACAAATTGAAGTCGAAAGAACTATTCAAGTAATAAGGGTCGGAGCTCTTAAGTGTTTATCTAACGAGGTATTTGGGTTTAAATAAATTGGCAAACGAGACGTTCGGTGCTTCAAAGTAGTTGGGGAATGTAACTACCGCATTCCAAGCAAAGTTAAAATTTAAACAGTTTAGTTTAATAGATAGTTAAAAACTCCCAAGCTAGATGGGATGAGATTTCAAGAGAGCGAAAACAATGGGGCAATTTAGTATGGAGTTGAAAAGACATGGAATACATGCATAGATGTTTCCTACACGGGATTTCCTGTGCGTAGGAACAGCAGCTTAAGAAAGAAAAGGAAGAAAAGATAAAAAAATTAATATGCGAAGAGAGCAGGAAAATGGGAAGGAGCAAAGTGGGCACGAAAGACATAAATCAGAAAAGCCTGGGTAGAGGTGAGGCAACCTAACAGTGTCCCCCTGAGGACACTGGTCCCCATACCGCAAGGAAGACGAAGTTAAAAAACCTAAACCCACTGCCTATGGCCTTCCTATGCCCTCAGAGGGGGCTAAAAATTTTATCAACACACGCACCTCGCTATCTAATGGCGGGAAATATATTGCTAATATATACTAAGAGGAGTTCAGTAATTGCCCCAGTGAAAGCAAGCTGTAGTATTATGGCCACGCAGCTGCCTCATAGACCTGTTCGTCACCGGCATCTCCGGCAGAACGGAAGACTTCTAGAATGGAATCAAAGAAGCGGACCCCAGCTACTGCACACCAAGACGTATGCCACAAACATCCATCCCAGCCTTTCACAAAAAAATTCGCTTCCAACAACACTGAAACCTTCAGAAATTTCGAGCAATTGAAAACACGAAATAGGTACTAGCACAGTGTCACGGCTTTGCACGGAATAGTTCGTAAATATTCGTATTGCCAAAATGATTTCCTGAGGGAGCGAATTGACCAGAATGTTAGCACCAAATAAAGACTAAAACAAAAAGAACAACTTTCTCGTAACAATAACGACCTTACCTGAGGCAGTGAAATGAATACACCACGATCACACCTGGACAAAAAGTACAGCCGCAGGTAGAGCAGGAGAATAAAATAAATGTAGAGAGCTCGGCCATGTCGCGATATGACACCCAACACCGGTGGCTATCGCACGACAAGCCGCAGCAACGCGATACGAAGGCCGATAAGGCGGGCCTGACCGGATCGTCACTCCTGCTGACGGGCGCAATGTACACTTCGCCGGCATTATTTGCTTAACAATATCATCAGATGAATTTGGGCATTTTCTTCTCCGCATTTCAAGGAATCTAACTAATACTGGTAGAAGCTATAGCAAAGAGTTCGAATATCGTATGAGCAGAAGACAGTGACGGAAATAGAATAAGAAAACGACTGTGTTAAGGCGAGGAGTAAGGGAGAAGACGCGTGGGCCACTTCGACAGGGAAAAACATGCACGAGGCTTTCTTTACCGTGATACGTCACTCACATTAGCCTCTAACACACCCTGTGCACTGGTACACCTCCCAGTAGTGCCAAGTCGCTTACAAATTTATAATAAATAAAGTGAAGTAATAACATTGCCGTATAACTTAGTAACAAAAATATGCATTCACATAGAAAATGAGCGCATTTGCTATCACTCAAAGAAATGAGTGCGAATAGACGAATTATTCATACATAAGAAGGTAGCTATGGACTGCACTAAATACAATTTAAAAGCGTCGAAATTAAACATTTGATGAAAATTAAACTTTATTCGTCGATCGCTAATAAGAAATCAATTCACTTCAGCCTTCGGACTGATGGCTCAATAATTAATTTAAAGTTCCCTATCCACATGAGGTCCAAACAGTCATGAGAAGAAGAGACCATTTAGTATGGACACTAGAAAAAGCAGAATCTATGAACAGGTGCGTTCCCCCATCGGATTCTTTACGTATAGAAACAGCAAGAAGAGAAGGAAAAAGAAGAAAAGATACCAAAGAAAGTATGAAAATTTAGAATAGCACAGTGGACACGAAAGATGGAAGTCCCGAAGGCCTATCTTTACCTGAGGTAAATGAACAGTGCTCCCCTGGGATCGCCAGTCACCAAAGCATAAGATTGAGACCTAACTAATCTAACCCAACTGCCTTTCTACACAAGCCCCCTGTGGGGTAAACTATCAAAATAAATCAGAACAGATAACACGTACATTGTGACTCGACATTTTATTTTAGGGATTGATTTGAAATATAAATATACAAAAACAGGGATCAGAAATTCAAAATAGCTATTGGCGAAATTTTGATGGAGTTGCTAAGTAACGGCAGTGAGAAATTCAACCAAGACTGAAAACGTAAGAAACAAACACAGGCCCATTCTCAATCTCACAGCTTGGTGGAAGGCTCCCTGATAACTCTCCTAGTCAGACTTCTGACTAGCATTCTAGTATTCATGGAAGTGACACAGATTTACCAAGGCGAAATACATTCAAAAATAACACCCTCGACAGAGCGAAAAAAAAGCATCGCAGCAAGGCTGTTGAACTCGTTCCACACGAAATGAGAGCAAAAAAGACGCAGAATACTAGTAGGAATGTCAGGGGGGAGCGGAGAGAGTCTATCAGCAGCTAATTAGCTTACAGAGCCTCATGATGCTTCCAGGGCGGCGGAGTGACCGCGGCACTTAAGCAACAGCGTCTCTTATCGGCGCATTAAGGAGGCTTAAGCGCAAATGCAGACTTCCTTAAAGAGAAAACGCTTCATATTACAGTTTATAGAACTAAAGGCAGGAACAGTTGCGGCTTGAGCGTTCAAATGCCTCCCAACATAGTTAGGAGAACTAGCAGTTTTATTGGCTTGCTGTTGTGTCAAACCCACCACGATACAGTTGGTCGAATCATAAGCAAGAGGAGTTGTGACTTGATTACATTAGATTATTCGTTAGCCTAAAGCTCCCTAACCAAAAGAAACGTGATCCAAAGAGAGCGAAAAGAAAAGACAATTTAGTACGGATTTCAGAAAACGTGGAATCTTTGCACAGGGGTGTTCCTGCACAAGATTTACACGGCATAACAACATGAACTTTAAAAGTAAAATGAAAAAAGATAAAAAGTAATCAAGGAAGTTATGAAAATGTGGTCACATAAGATAGAAGTCCTGAAGGCCTACTTTAAGCTGAGTTAACTTAACAACGTGCCCCCGGGGATCCAAAGTTGATACTTGCGATTTTTTAATTTATATTATGATATACTTTGCAAATTAATCAATATACAGGGTGAGTGAGCGAGGTGTAGACACTTTTCGTAAAATCGTCAAACATTTCAAATAGGAAATTTTCTAGAAATATTTACTCAACAGGTTCATGAGAAAATGAGCTAAGAAATAAATCTAAAAAACAAAACACATGAACTTCCTGTTTTATAGGAATAATTTCTAGATAGGTTTATTTGTAACAGGAAGGGCCGACTGGAAGAATGCCTGCGGAGTGGCTATGTATCCATTAATAAGTGTGGTTGATGCACGCAGTCCTATGTTGATGGAAGTACTACACTCCAAGTTATACGACATAATAAACATTCAAGTATTTCGCACAGAACAGGAAGACCATACGCCTCTCCATGTTATTCAGCAATTCGTAATCACTGTAATAATTCCCACCATAGTTTCAGTAATTCTGACATTTCAACTCTCTGTAGCAGTCAGAATGAATTAGACCTCCGGTTTTTCAATTTCATTACAAGTTCACGGAAAACCCTCAATTGAACAACGAACAGTAAAGTTAATCATTGCTCCAACTTCCTAGCATAGCTGCGGGTGTGCAGGATTATGTGGTCTGTTCAGGTGTATGTGTGGGTGTATTCAAGTATGTGTGCAATACGAACCTGCGTGTGGCGTGAAAGAAAGAATGATTGGGTTAAGGATTCAGATTATTAAGGACAATATCCGATTTTTTATTTTAGTTATTTTCAGAGGTCTATGTTTCAAAACTGGTATATCTGTAGGATCTTTTTTCGGCACTGATGATGCAAGCTTTGTATTTCGAAACGTATGCAAGAGAAATTTCATCGAAGATGTTCCCAAATACGTTGGTTCTCCTTTTGATCTTGAAAGTTAGGTTTCCCAGAAACTGACTCATTAGTACTACAAAATAAAAATTACAAAGCAATCAACATTATTGTTGCGCGCACAGCCACGGACTGAACACAAGCTTAGGGCTTACGCAAATCTAAACTACTGTCAATAATGTTTTAATGCTCTGCTCTTGCCATTGAGGCCATGGTACCTCAGTATAATGAAGTCTTGAAATCAATCACGTGACTTCTTTTCAATCATCTAAGTGTTCGAACTTTTGTCGCACCTTCGATGTACGCAACAAATCATTTTGAAAAATTGATTTAGTATCTAGATGAACGGAAACATGAGAGCAGAGACTTTCATGCATCTGCTCGTGGAAGTAATAAAGTTAAGTGTTTCATTACTGATAATCAAATATTTTCGAACTCAACAAATACATTTGTTCCCTACCAAGTTGAACTTCATGCTTTGCTTTCTGGATTCTTCCTGTACAACACTTCAGAGTTCTGAGGCTGTATATGTACATTACTCGTATTTAAAGCAAGCTTTGGCTAATACGCATTCCTCAATTTATTTTATTGAGCATCTATAGCGAAAGTCTACATGAACTACACACGTCGTGCTTGCACGACACGCAATATATCAAGTACAAAATAAGATCCCTTAACATCCTCGAACATTGCATGTTCTGCATAATAAAGAATGCAAATAACTTCGGCGGCGCGGCCAGAACGGGGCGCTGCAGTAATGCGGGCTGGAAGACGCTAGAGAGTCTTGCCCTTTTTCTCCGATCTATCAGATCGCTGACCGGATCACTCGGCCGCTTCGCAGCAGATCATGGATCAGGACGACCTTGGCTGGGTATGTACGAGACGGTGTTGCCATCCACTCTGACATTTTGTACGAATCGTTGCTTCTATTCATTTCATAATCAACAGCACGTAGCAATACGACTTCGAAATAGTAAGGGTAACACCGACTTCGACTGATTCTTACAGGGTGTGTGAGAAAATTACACGAGTTTTAAAACGTTCGCATACGTGGCACCAGAAAAAAGAATTCTACTCGTCTTGAACTGGCAACACTGATAGAAGCAGGAATGCCGGGCATTGCAGACGGGATCGCACACACGCCATACGTACTAAGTGTACGCACATTCCGCAGAATCCTCACTCGTATTTTAACCTTGCTAGAAAATCTTACTAAGTCCTGACATTTGAACAGACAGCTCACCAGTATAACGCTACAGTTAGTACACAGAAAAAATGCACGAACTATTCCTTCAATTCTTAGGGCGTCCTTGTTCTTTCCATTTTAACCGCGGCCTTGCCATTTTCAACAATACATTTTTAGCTTTTCATTTTCTCCTACCCATAACGTAGGAATTCATACGAGTGCAGACGTCATCATCAAATGAGGGCAAGGACACTTCAGAACAGATAATTTTGTTGACAGGTAGACGTTCATGTATTCGAATTCAAAGTCCTTTCTTTCCCCTAAATTTCCTACCGCCAGCTCAACATTAGCTGACAATGAAATATTGCAAGATTTCATGTCTACGAATGAATAAGAACATCTAGATAGTGTACTAAGCAGGGACCACACTAGGGTTCAACGCAGCACGCCAAGTACTTTAGTATGGCGCTCCGATGGGCCCCAATGCGCCACCGTGTGCTCATCGCCGCATGAAATGATCACTTCACATTAGTTGCTGGGTCTCGTTAGGAATGCACTTCAAAAATTCCTATCGCCAATCCAGAAGTGTACAAAAAGAAAGAAGCAAGTAAAGCGTGACTTCGAATGTATTCGACTGCTGTAATCAAAGAAAATTACTTTGAGAGAAAATTGATAATTCATGGAGCTTAAACACTATGTACGACTAACATAACTGAAGTTCCTACCTATTTAAATTCATTTCTGAACTTCTGTCCATGCAAAACGATAGAAAATGTCATAATTTTTGACGAAGCTTCTCTTCTGTACTATACCTGCATTCAATTCATAACTATTGTTATTGCTAGAAAGAGAAGCAAATATGAAGATTCACTCACCTGATCACGAAAGGAAGTTATAGCCCTAAAATTATTCGTTTTGAAATTTTGTTTCTTAAAAAAATGTGAAATAATTGCATTCCAAAAATTAGACCAAATGTGTTTTGTTACACGCTGTAATCAGAGAACATACACGTGTTATCACCAGCAAAAATGCCAGTGCAGCACAGCATTAAGTAACCATACTGAAAACTACAAACCAAGTCACATTAGTACCGTGTGTACAGAATCCACTCAAATGCTGTGAAACACAAAAAAAATTATTACACCATGAAACAAGCATTTAATATTTTCTAGAAAGACTTCGCTTGTCGATGTTAAATTAAATGACTAGAATAATAAATGATGCAAAATATAGCTTACAGACAGTGAATTCACCAGTTTCCATGACCAGCAAGTTATGTTAGCACCCAGGTAAGGGTGATCAAGCCCCCAACCACCCAACTTGAACAATATAAAACAATCACGGAACATCTAATAAAGTAAAACTGTGATGCAAAGCCGAACTTGCCCAGCTACGACGTGGCACACACAACCAACACCAAAAGTAGCGCGGTAATTACACTCGCGCAAACGAGCAGCCATGGCCGCCAACTTTTCTAGCCCATTACGTTAAGCACTGAAACAAACTTTTTATACGTTCGAGTAATTGAAGCCTTGGTCAATACGTTAATATATTGCTTACCATATTGGCCGGAGGGTAGACAAACGGTTACAATAATTGGCAGTAATTACAGAGAATATTGTAAGCGATACCAGGGACAATACTTTTCAAACTGTTCAACAGGGCACGGAATTATTTTGGATTATTGCGTAAGATAAAAATAAATACAGAAATATTCGCAAGTGAAAAACAGTTTGGAAGTTATATCCATGCACCCATTTCATACCATTATTTAAATTCGATACATGAAAACTAGGCAGAATTTGATCAAATGCGTCAGAGAAAGATGGTCCGAGTACAATCGCAATAGCCCCACTGCTGCCAACGTTACGACGCGTAAACGATCAGCGCGTTGAGACAATAGAGAACCCCTTAGAACCCTCGACGCGTAACTTAACTAGCAGTAATTCAGACTTTCTCGTCAATAAATGCGATTGCTACAGAGAACACTAGTAAAAATATGTTTTCCACGTTAGCAAAAAGGCGCAATAAGTTGCAGCGCTGTGGATGACAGGCTGCAACGGCCGAAACACACACACAAAAATATATCAAAAATAAAATAAGGAAGAACTTGCACCTCGGAAACACAAAAAAATTAAAATGAAACTAGAAAAATGCACGTACAAATTTATGATAGCCCTTTCGATGACAGAGCATGGACATACACATCGTTTTAGAACTAAAGCTACAACGAAAGCATGCAAACGATGCAGCGAAACCGGATGCGCTATCCGATTTCGCTGCATCGCTCCAGACGCTACTCAGAACGATACAATAAATTAATGAAGGCATACTGACAAGTAAGGACTCGACCAGCGTACTGCCCGTATTATCTCGCCTTTCCCAAGTAGAGCTCAAACACAGCAAAAAATTATACCTCCGAGGTGCCCGACAACTCCCCAGATGCGCAGGATAATACGCTTCATTGCATGGTGCTGGACGAGGAAAAATGAGAGAGTAATTAAACGCGGTAAGGCACAACTCAGTCATTTCATGTAATCTTGAAAGTCTGAACAAGAAATTGAAGTATCTTAAGAAATCAGCGCGCTTCCACGCAGGAAAATGTAATTGCTGGGCGATTCCAATATCATTCTTCAACTCCTTAGTTTTTCGTCACAACCAGCGTAGTTGCGACTCTCGGGTTCTAATTCATGACTAGCAGGCGCCAGACTTCAGTAGGCAACGAATGAGTACGGCCAACTTCACCTGTTGATCGGAATTCATCTGTGGTAATTATGCCACAAAAGTAAAAAA
>VOMN01067597.1:0-75160 GCA_014899125.1 Orchestia grillus | reverse complement strand
GTGAGGTTGGAATGAAGCGTCTCGATGGTGAGTGAAATGTCTAGCCGATGAGGTTGGAATGAAACGTCTGGGTGGTGAGGTTGCAATGAAGCGTCTGAGTTGAAATGAAATAACGTATATAAAACGCTATTATTCGTGTTCGTGGGAGTCCTGCACCATATTAGCAGCAGGTGACTAATTTTTTGTCCGGGAAGCTTATTACCATTTTCTATTTACGTGTAAAATCAAGGAAGAGTTAGAAGCAGCATCTAAAAGCAAAAAAAAAATGAAATAGACCTGGTTGCAGTACTCATAATTGTAGAGTTTAAAAGATCAACTGGGTTGCAATTCTAGAAAAAAAACTTCCAGTCTCCTGCACCATTGTCGCTAATTCCCATGGCTGAATAGTAATTCATTTGTTGTTGCACCAAATTTTTAATTTTTCACGATTTCATGAGAACCACATCTAGCGGCGGTAGTCCCTCCCGCGCTCAGACGTGTGAAGAGGTGAACGAAGTATTCATAGTTGTAGAAAGTAAGCCCTTATAAATATATAAAATGTATTTAATTGAATACAACAGAAGTGATTAATTTTAAGTTCAACGAAGTGCTTGAATTTCTCTATTGCTTGACAGAGTGTTGAATATTTCGTGAAATAAATCAACTAATCAGTTGAATATTGAATACCGATAGTTGCACTTCCTTTTCAAATATGTTCTGTCCTAAGCCTGTCGAAACACATCTATGAAAACATTACTCATGAACCCAGCTTTGACCAATGGCTACTCTAGGTGCTCCGTTAAAACAATTTTTCAAGTAAGACATTTTCGTCGTGGGAAATCCGATGTTCTCTCATTCTGTTGCATCCGAGAATGCATTACGGAGTCGCTCAGTAAAGCAAGAGTCAGGGCTGACAAAAAATAAAAGTGATAAGTTCAATATAATAAGTTCCTCGTAAATGCCGGCACAAACTGAGGTGAGATGAGGTGAGACTGTATACTGTACAGGGTGACACAGAAAAAAGGGTACTTTTGGAATGCGTAGTAGCAAACACATAATGTTGTGAACACAAACTTCAAACATTGATAATTTGAATTGCTGTCAGATAAAAAAACAGTTTTAATGGCTCAGTTGATATCAGTACAATTTTTGTTTTTCTATTTTTATTGTTTTTTCGGGAGCTCCCGTTTTCCTACGTCGTCCTGCAGTAACGAGCCAGAAAGTGTTCACGAGACACGATCTGGGAAGCCTATACGAGCCTATGTAATTCCTAGCGTCAAAACCCCCAGACTTCTTCAGCCTTGCGTCTCACACCCATCAGTGACGATTGGCTGTAGCTGCCAGGGCCGATAACAATTAATTTCATAATGGGTTCACATTAGAAGCTCTCTGCATCAGCCCGGAACTCATCCCGCCGCTCCCAATCTCTATCCGTGCATTAGTTAATTGATTGATTGAATGATTGTGCATTGAAGTTATGGAGGAGTATTCCAGTCTGATGCGTCAGCGACGTGCCCTGCTGGATGAGGGAGAACTCGTCAGGTTATTGGAGGGAACGGTTCCCTTGTTCAGTCCTCCCTCTCGTTGGCTATGAGGCAAGGTATCAGGTTTGTTTACTTAATTTATGACGGGCTGAGGTTATTTATCCTTGACATGAATGATTATTTCAAAGCATGCCGTGGGACATACATGTTCCGCGTAGTTACTTTTGAAATTAACCATTCATGACAAATCCATTTTAACCGAAATACTTTCAAGCCGTATTCTATCAAATAAAACTTCTCATTTCCTTTAAATTACATATATTTACGATGTGATACTCTGTCGTATATTAGAGTGGTTTACCGTAACTTTCTCTTTTGAAATTCTGATTAGGGCGTCGGACAGTCCAACCAAGCAGCCAAGCCACCAAGCAGCCAAGCAATCATGCATTTAAGTATCCAAACTACCAACAAATTATTCGTGTATAATATTATGCGATAGAATTTTCTGTGTCATAAAATGTGAATATGGAATTCTAGCACTGATACGTAAAGAAAAAGTGTCCCCAAAATGAAGTGTCAGATGAAAAAAATATGTTATGCTCATTTCTTTACAGTGGAAAGATTTTTTCGTGCCCCAAAACACACTACATGCTTGAATTTCTTCTTTGTTTGTTCGACAATGTGATTGCTGAGGACTAGGTAGAGCGCTCACTAACGTGAAGTGATTCATATTACGCTGGAAATAAAACAACGGAAACTACAATTCCCAAGACATTGTGAGCTCTGAGTTAGGAAATGTAATACACAAATTTACGAGTTATAGTATACGAGCTCAGTAGGAAATATCTAAAGTTGTTCGACAAGGACGGAAATCCTTCCAGGTAACTATTTGCTCCAAATTTGCTGCTAGCCACTGTTCAAGAGATATAACTGTCACCGGTGTACATATTTTTACAATTTATGGCAAAGTTCTGAAGTTTCAAAAATTCTTGATCGAACAATTCTTTTAATTATACTGCTGAAGTATTCTCAAAATTACTCCCCTCAAAAGTTACAGGATGGGTAACTCTGTTAGGTTACATAGGTTTGTCCATCGAATGCTATGAGGACTGGCGACCCCAGGGGCACTGTTAGGTCACCTTAGTTGCAGGTAAGCCATCAAGGCTTCTATCTTTCTTACCTTCACTTCACTTCTTTCAATTTTCATACCTTCTTCGCTATCTCTCTTCTTCATTTTTTCTTGCTCTTCATTTCTAACTTGTTGTTCTTATGCACAGAGGACCCTGTGTGGGAACACACCTCGTTCATAGATTTCCTGTTTTCTACAATCCATACTGAATGGTCCCATCTCTTCACCCTCTGTGGTTCACATTGCGTGAGGATTTGCATGAGCTCTGAACGAACAGTTTAATAACAAATTCAAATCTATTTTATCATTTCTTATATCTTAATTATTCAGATGAATTCTCTTTTACTCAAGCGCACTGTCGAATAATTTAGTAGCTGAATGTTGTTTCGATTTAAAAAAATAAATCATAAAATAACTGAGTATTCAAAATTTGCTCCAAAACGGTACTGAAGCAGTCCTCTTTAAAATCATTTTAACCTTTTGACGACGAAAATATTTTGGCGCTAAGGCCAAATTTAGCTTTGCATGAAGAACTAGGTGCAGCCTTGTGCAAATGTGCTATAAGGTTGCATTTACCTCTTAACGAAAAACTAGCAGAACCTTATGAAACAGGACCGTATGATCCTCTGGCATGTTGAAGGGGCACCGATTGTGTGAGAAATGAGCTCCAGGGATCGTACGTGCATGACTGAACCCGCTTAGTCCTGCTGAGCCTCCTGCGCTTTATGCCTCATTATTCGCAGTCAAGCCGTGCTCAGAATTTAGGAAAAAATGTGTACCTTACGAATACACATGCCTTTGTTGTATATTTGTTCTCGAAATAATGAACAACTGTTACTTCTTCATACTATCTCGTCGACAATGTTCTTCTTGAATTATCTCAATCTATTCCGAGGGCATTCAAGAAGCCCTGGTGATTTCGCAAAACCTACCCTTTTCTTTAGTAAGTAAGCTTCTTAGTAGATAAATACATGGATAAAAGTATGATCCTGATTTCTGACTGCGTGTGCGGATTTTCTGAGTTATTCGTCCGAAAAATTAGTAATTGAAATCTCAAGCTCTGAATCCGTGGATTTTATTCGTATTTGATGTTCGATTGTATGCTAACGTTTCTTCGCTATTTCTCTCAATGTGCTGTCCTGTGACAGAAAAAAACTATAGCCAATTTTTTTAAGCTACTTTGCAAAAATGCTGAAAAAAATCCTTTAGCTTACTTGTCAGATTTCGTCTAACAAATTTTTAGTGAAATTGTGACAACCAATTCATAACTTTTGAACTACATGTGCGGAAAATTTTTTATTTGTGTACACTCCTTTGGATTTTGAAATTCACGTTCTCTTTTGAAGTCTCTTAATGTAAGAAATTTTGAGTACTCTCTAACGCTGCTGTCGTGGAGATGATATGGTGAAGTTCATCCTCAATTTTCATTTTCTGTGTTCATTTTCTGACGGCATATTGGCATGGCCGCTTGGCGAGCGCCATCTGTTGACGGAAAAAGACTTGCTTGTCCAGGGGAGGAAGTTGATATCGACATGAGTCTCATGCATAAAAATACGCACTTACCCCTGAAAAAATACTATTGTATTTATATATCTTACCTGGCACTATATGTTACAGGGGGGTGAGAGACTTTCACATGACGAAACATATTTGTCTACATTTCATCTGAAATTTGTTCGCTGTTGAAATCATAATTCATTGAGTATTCAAAATTTCGAAAACTTTCCTGTTGTTTTCTATTAGAGGTAAACATATTTTATGCAACTGCCTCGCTTCCTAACTTCCGTGCAGTCTCCTATCACCACTTCCTACTGATTTCTTTTTTTTAAAGCCTTCCACCTACTGACTTGGTAATGTGTTTAGCCAACTCATCGTCCAACACACCTACAGCTCGCGTCCCTCACGGCGCATCGTGCATTAATGCCCCAGGTATCTCCTTACTTTTGGCTTCACTGTGCCTTTCCAGCTGCATAAATCTCCGGTGAAATCCATTTTCTGCTCCTCGAATTTCGCAGCATAGAAGGACCCATTTTTCAGAAGCCCTGTGCTCAGCCCGGAGATTGCATTTCACACCTAGGCCTATTTTTATTCCAGAAAATTGAAAAACGACTCCTCACTCAATGGCATCGCTTATTGACGTGAATTTATCATCCTTATAGACCTAGCACAGGCATTTGTTGCCTCGGGGACCTGGGAGGGGAACTGACAACTTCTTTACAATTTCAAAAGCACTTCAGGAGTCACATATGCCACTATTCCTGTACATACATGCCTTTACACATAAGTTCTATTTCAACAACAGTATAAGTTCTATATCCTATCTAAATTGTACTTGCGAGGTTAGGTAGCATGTACACTGTCTGATCAGCTGAAAGATTTACGATAATTGTATTTGTTCGCTATTTTCCTGTCAGGATTTGACTTGTACACGCTCAGCTTATGCAATAATTTATTGTGCATCCTTAACGAACTTGTGCCGGGTGTCCCTGATGATGAATATATAGTATTCATAACTCCAAGGGTAGTTAATTGAAGTTGCCTTTTCTTATAAAATTCTGTTAATGAATAATTTGTCGATAATTATTCAGAGGAAAGAAAATTAAGTTTCTCTATTGTGACCATAAAAAACTTGTAACCATTAAAAAATTGTGACTGTAAAAATTGCGATTATAAAAGATTTTGTGTCGAAAAACAATTCGAAAGACATTAAATTAAGCTTTTTTATCTTCACTGCAAAAATGCTCGACAGTAAAAAAGAAGAAGCTGAACATGACAAAGGCGAAATAGGTAGAAATTTGCGTTTAAAGACCGCTTAGCAACCCAAGCAAAGGCTGGAAACTTTGTCGCCAGCAAAAAATCTCCCAGAAACTGGAACCGTTGAAGCTCTACTTAGACGTTACATCGTGAAGAATTGAGAGATTTTTATTTACTTGCTGTGCGTTTTCTTCAGCTTTAAGGGAGAGCTTCGCTACGAAAAAAGGAAACTTTCTTTTCCCGATAACATGAGCGTAGAAGCTGTCGAGACCCTATGTAAAAGTTGCCGAAGTTCTCAAACTTATCCAGGAACTTTAATGAAGTTTGATCGAAAAAGCAGCAAGAGCTCTAGCGTTGCTCACAACTGGCAGGGATTGAGCAAAACGTCAGAGTAAAAAAAGTTACGAATGTTCATTTATTCGTTGTCTATGTTTGTAAGTTTCGATGATTATGTGCAAATTTTAGAAGTCCGTGCGTGCTTGACACCACTAAGCATTGTGAGAGATTTTGAAGTAAAATTTTTCGAGAAGTTCTTTAGATTAAATTTTTAGAGGTACTAAAATAGTTCCAAAACAAAACATCTTAATACAGCAAGAGTTTCTTACTGGGAGCACCAGAACCAGGCATTCTGATTTTTAGATGACCAACTGATGGAATCAATTCCAGTTTTGACTATCCAGTCATTTCAAACATTATACTGATTGGCAAATAACGCTGATATGATCGTTCTAAATCACCTCGAAAATGTTCGTAAAAGTCTCAGCATTTGACGTGAGTAAAAACTGTATTTATTTAAATGTGACACAGAAATTAGCCATCAAGTTTTCAAATCTCTTTCAAAAAATTGTATCCAGTGAATAATTTATATATATTGCTGATAAGAATAGCTATTGGTATTATCATTTTTTACGTCGTCATTGGCATAGTCAATGAATAGTCTAACGCATAGGTGCAACATATGTTAACTTGATATTAAACTATACACTGTTTCACCACATATTGGCTTTCATGTGTAGTCATGTACATACGTATCTGTGCGCCCACTGCAGCACTGATCGTAATATGCAATGTAATTTTGGAGAGCTCGTGCTGTCGTAAGTCGTAAGTCATTGATGGCTCATTTTTACGCAATTGATTCGCCAATGAGGTAAGCAATGCACCTGTACTTTGTGAGATGTATGAGATTTTATTAAACGAAATTTACAAAAGCTGTTGGTAATCTTCTGGCTTGAATAGATCAACAAATTACTCAATAACATGAGAGCTGCTGGACAAGTTTGATGTCGTTGGTGTTGCCAAAATAGTGGACGTACTTTAATTAAGTGATTCCCTAATGGGTCTATATTTCGATGCATACTATCGTTTTCATAACGGGTCAGTAATAATTAGACCCAGCATGAATTGTACTCTCAAGAAGTTTTCTCGCAGCGGAAAGATACCAAAAGAACTTGAACAGGCTATTTCAAAATATTCAGTTAGAGGAGAATAAATGTTCTCATCTCCATCTGGTAAAAGAGATTGTACTCCGGAGTCACAGCAGACAACTTGGTATACAGTTGAACTAACTTTTATACATCAAGTACTTGGTGAACTACTCCTGGTGCGTCGTGTAGGGAGACCTGAAACTCGAGCTGTTTACCTTACCGCCAGACCCTGAAGGGATCCACTCCACATTTCCATTTTTCAATGGAATTCCCGCAACCTCTTTCACTACCACTTCTTCGAACTGTTTAGCCACCTGCCTCCACGAATCTCATCGATGCATTTTAATGTGCACAGCATTACGATATGAGAAGAGCTGATTCAAAAAATATCAAAGCTCATCTTGAAGGTTTGTCCAAATTTGAATGGACTTTGAGACGTCAGGCGAGAGATAACTAAAAAACTTCCCTAAGATTTAACTATTCAAATTATTCCTGACAATATTAGCCGAATAAACCTTCCTGCTTCAATGTTTTTCACCTCATTTCAGCTTGTGGAGTTTTATCGAATTTCCTTCGACTCAACCCACGAACATTACATTATCCTTACAACTCTTATTGATGGTTTCAATTGACATCTCCCGCGCACCTTGCATCACGTTTTCAAGCGACTCGACGTAGAGTCGTATCAGAATCCCCAGTGGAAACATCAGATCCCAGCAGAGTTCACGCAGAAAATATTCCTGGTTGTGATCATCCAATGATGACCATGAAGTGATGACGTAGCCTGGCTCTGCGTCCCGTATGTGCGACGTACATCATGCAGCCATTTCCGGCGCAATCAGCTGGACTCTATCCCCCTCTCTATCTGCTCTTCCCAGAGTCATTTTTACCGCAAGTCGATCCCTCCGCAGCTCATCTCACGCCCATCGAAAAAGCGCTATTTTTCTTGCAAAAGTCAGCGCAGGAGATCGCGAGATGCGATACCTCGCCTGGCGCCAGGGGCGATGACGCGTCACCACCTCCGTGGGGCTGGTAGATCAAACGAATTAAAATTTATGGCCAGTTCACGAGAATATTCTAACCACAATTCTTTAGATTGGCTAGTAGTCCTTCAAGGTGAAGAAATTATTTAGCTTAAATTAGTGGTTATAGGTATGCTAGATTTTTTAAGTGCTCTAATAACTTACACCTACTGATAGACAATTACCTCCCTTCTTGAGGTGGTAAATACGCTCAAGATTAGAAATAGTACTTTTAAGTTCATTTTAACTCCAAGAATTGCTAAGAGCACAAAGTATTGAACGCTCTTTTACTAATGCCCTTCTCAACGTCCCCGCCAGCTGGGGCGAGGAGGACGGTCAAATGCCGACGAAAATCTTCAAAAATGCAACAGAAACGAAAATTGCGCGATATGGAATATTTTCGACGCCGCATTTTTTATTATTGATTAAGCTTGTTGCTTTCAACAGGATTCTGCCTATAGGACTACGAAATGTATGTGCAAAGATTTGTGTATGTAGGACTACGAAATTTGAAAGTCGATTGTGAAAGAGGTCATTAGTAGAAATGCCTAAATCTTTCAGCTATTTCGCGAAATGACTCAAATTTCAGTGAAATCATTTCATGCTATGACTGAAATTTGGAGGTTCGTATTACACTAGTCGCCCAGCCTAACGAAACGACTAATGAATTAGTCACTTCATGCAACGTCTAAAATGTTTACGCATTTCACGTAATGCCTTTTTTACCATCTACCTGTAACGTACGTATATTTCATTGTTTCGCGATGAGCAGTTATTTGAAGAATCTTCAGACAATTAATAAAAGTAGAATAATGAGAGCTTACAGAGATTAGTGCCTAAAATTAGCGATGGCGTGAAATTTTAAAAAATTATTCAAACATATTCGAGTCCATTTAACGTGCCGAAATTACGCACACAAATGTTAGGCATTAACGCTAAGCAGGCAACACCGCTCTCGCTCTTCATCACCTGATGCTTAGGCCTGTAAAAAAGTCTAACGTTTCATTTTTGAAGGCAACATTACATTAAATATTGGGTTTTATTCAATACAAATTTAAATATTTATATAAATAAAAACGATACATGTAACACATAAAATTCAATTTATATATGTATATATTTAAATAAAAATTGAATCGCACATTTTATATTTGTTGTTTTTCTACGCATTATATTAAATATAACACTAACTACATATATATATAAATAGTTTGGGGGCATTCTGCGTGCCGGGTTAATAGAACCAGGCATTCTGATATCCAAATCACCAGAACCCGGCATTCTGATATCCAAATCACAAGAACCAGGCATTCTGATATCCAAATCACCAGAACCAGGCATTCTGATATCCAAATCTCCAGAACCAACTAATAGAACCGATTGAAGTCCCTATCATGCACTGTTTATAATTGACACAACTTCAAGAGAATTATATTCAGACTAACATGAACTTTTACATCTATATTTGGTGCCAATTAAGTTACGCTTGCATTCACTCTCCTCGGGACACACTACCTCTGCAGAAAAGCCTAATGCAGGGAGGCTTAAAATCATCACAAGGATTCCTTGATTCAACTGAAGCAAAATAATAAATAATAAATAAAAGAATTTGCATTTTCTAAAGGTAAACATAATTCAGTTTTGTTTTATTGTGATGCAAGTTGGACCTGCTTTCATTCAACCTTAATTTCACTTTGCTTTTACGAAGCAAACAAGTGTGTCAGGTCATTCTGTCGTCCTGCATTTTCCCGGTGAAGTTCATTATCTGTCTGTTGTCGTTCTCTAACTGTAAACACATCTTGCAAACAGTCATGGAAAAACATTCGGAAATCTCTTTTGTTTCCTTTTTAATTTTCGTCCCCTCGCTGTTGCTTTTGAGAGCAAACTTCTAATTCCCCCGTTCGTACGAGCGTCTTCACAAAATCGAGAATGAGTACATTAGAGGAGCTCGTTGAAACTTAGGGTAAACGCAGCTCGCTCTTACCGAAACGGCGCGCCGGAATACGGAGACCCTCAACAGCTTCCGTACACCAAAGCTACTTCCACTGGACGTTACTCCTTCGCTTCCACCGCTTTCGCCTCTGGCTCAAAGGCTTCCTGAAATTATGGAGCAGAAGATTGTCCATAAATTCAGCGTGGACATTCCGAAGCGAGTTGTTTCATTTCAGTTGTAGTTCAATCGTGGAATGTTGTTCTACTCAAACTTTTTGGATCCGTTGAAAAAAATAAACTTTGTGCGAACTCAATGATTGGAATAATTTGTTGGACTATTGTAAAATGTTTTTCATTTCGATTTGAGGTCAGCAGTTTAGGTAAAGAACGAGGTTAGTAATTTTAGCTTGATCGATTAGGCATTAAGACAATGTTTTTGAAATTACTACTTTTTATCTCAAGTCAATACTACCTAAGTCTCAAGATGAGCTACCGAACACTGTACTCAATACACATCTGCTCCAGTCAGACGCTCTTTCATTTTGTGTCAACAAGCTCAGTATGATGTATCCTGCAAAAATAACGTTTATTATTTGAGATACTATCACAAATTGCTAAATACCGAGATCATTTTCATTTTTGCACAATTCCTCTCAACCCTTGGCTGGACCGTGCGCAGGACGGTTCAGTAGAACCATGCAGTATTACAGGTATAATGTTTGACCTCCTTGATATCCTTGTGCAGCAATCTCCCATCTGATTTTGATATTCGGTCACGAACTCCGCAGCACAGCCGTGAGACGCGTTAACAGACGTAGGAGCCGCCGTCGAGGCATCAGCTCACGGTAGACGCTGGAGGCATTTCGTAGTGAGAGATCGTAAAGCCACTCTGAGGCACATACAGTATGAATGTATGTATTTTTCAAAAGAATTTTTAACGCACAAATTTTGGCAAAGTTCTTTGATTAATTTCCATCACCTGTGAGTGTAAGTCAGCACATTGTAAACTAATGGAAGTCGATCGCCATGTTCGTCATGGTTAACATTCCAGCTGAGCTCTGTCTCGGCTTTGTCATTAGCGCACAAAGCTAAAGAAAAGAACAACTGCACAATTATCAGACCATAGATAGGCGATTTTATATTTTACCACAAATTTTCATGCAGTAAGTTAATTTTTGCATGCTTTCATCTTTTTACTTCGTCTCATTTTTAAAGAAGTTCTTTCGAAATTAGCGACCACCAGACGCTAAATGCCCAGTCGCGTGACCCAGACACGTCCTGGTCGGTCGATGGGAGCAGGTGCTTATCTCAACGGAGGCCTGGAGCGATGCTGGCCATGCTAGCTTTCTGACCACCTAGTCTCCCGGCCCACCTAGTCTTCAGGCCCACCTAGTCTTCAGACCCACCTAGCCTCCCGACCCACATAGTCTCCCGGCCCACCTAGTCTTCAGGCCCACCTAGCCTCACGACCCACATAGTCTCCCGGCCCACATAGTCTCCAGGCCCACTTAGTCTCCAGGCCCACTTAGTCTCCCGGCCCACCTAGTCTCCCGGCCCACCTAGTCTCCAGGCCCACCTAGTCTCCCGGCCCACCTAGTATCTCGGCCCACCAAGTCTCTCGGCCCACCTAGTCTCCAGGGCCACGTAGTCTCCATTCTCCCCTACTCTCCAGGCTCCTCTACTCTCCAGGCTCACCTACTCTCCTTGCTCACATACTCTCATTGCTCACCTACTCTCCAGGCTCACCTACTCTCCTAGCACACTTACGATTCCTGTGCAGTGGATCTACTAGAACACGTAGTCTTACAGTACACGCTATGTCCTCGTAAGTATCATAGAACGCATTTTCCCCTACACATACGTCCACAGCAAACGTACACGTATAAAGTAGCGAACAGTATGCAGCAAACGTACACCTTGAATACCTTGAAGATGTTTGGGCCTTCACGCCCTCGCCACACAACCATTCGGTAAAACTCCACAAACTGAAATGAAGTGAAAACATTAAAGCAGGAAAGTTTATTCGGCCAATATGTTCAGGAATAATTTGCATAGTTAAATCTTAGCAAAACTGCAACACAAGCTGTAACTTAACTGTACCAAAAGCTGTAACAGATCTGTAGCAAAACTGAACCACAAGCAATAACAGACCTGTACCACAAGCTGTATCTTAACTGTACCACAAGCTGGAACAAAACTGTGCCACAAGCTGTAACTAAAATATGACTACAAGCTCAACTAAAACTAAGCTTCAATGATAGCCAATGAAGAGTGCCTCGCCAGACAACCATCGCACCGCCGCCCAATATTTGATGACATCGCCCAGGCCTCTGCACCGTCGTTGCTGCAGGGCCATTTCTGCCTGCTCAAACGAAGTTCCAGGGCTGCTTGTTCAGGACAAAGCTGTCTTTTCTGTTTGGTTCTCATTCTTTATTTCATGGATTCATTTCCCATTTGTTTTTGATTCCTTCCATTGGTTTTTCCTCTAGTAACTTACTTCTCTGCTTTGACCATCCTGAGGAATTTTCCGGGTATTTAAACGTACCAAAATCATTCCATCGGACGTTTTTTAATCCAATTCGCACACGTGTTTTTTATCTCAGGTTGTTCCCATTATTCCCTGTTTCGATTTAGATCTCGGCTACCCTCACGAAGCGATCGAAGGAAACTTCGACATTCTGGAAGGATTTTTTCGTTGATTGTGTCTGGCGCGCTCCCCTGCGTGCCGGAAGTGCGCGCCTCTTCCTTGGTCGAGGTGCCCTTCTCCCCTCGGCCTCCCCTCGCGGCGAACGCCCCTCAGATCACTTTCCAACACTGGCTCTACTTCGCAATGTCCGTGCCATTCTTTTCCATTCCCTGCCTTGCCGATCACCCGACTTCCCCTGACTTCCCCCGACTTCTCCCCGTCCTCCCCTGACTTCCTTCGACTTCCCACGACTTTCCCTCCCCTCCCTTGACCTTCTTCGACTTCCCCCAACTTCTGTAGAATTACTATAATCCTCCATTTTACTCTTCCAACAACTGAGTTCTTTGCGTTGCGCCTTCATGCTGCAGCTTCCTTCAAATGGAGTGACTAGATTTAGACCCTGGCGGTGAAGTGCAGCTGTCCCTTGGAAATGCTCCCCTTGGTCCATTATGGAAGGTGACGGCACCTGCTTCCCAACGGCGCCATACCTACTTGTAACTTGTAACTCTTCTTGTAAAGTCCAGAACTTATCATCAAAGTATCATGTCTATTTTGATATGCATTGAAAATTTCCTATATTCCTTTAAAAATCTTCTGCACGCTCATCAATATTTTTCTCACGCATTTCCGGAATTTTTTGTTTCATGCCACTCAACGATCACGTCTTGTTGGGATTCCTTTCTACTCTGATCCTACCACCGAACTGCTGGGCAAGCTCTACTCAGTTCGTTTGTACCACAGCCCTGTACGACTACTCAGGTCGTCTCAGGAGTTCAGTTACTTCTCTTCTGCATAATTCTCTGTAGCGCAAGTGGTAGCGGTCTTGCCTCCCATCCTGGAGGTCATATGTTAGATCGCAAGCAAACTGCCTCTCTCGGGAAAAAAATCAAGCCCAAATACTTTGAAAAGGAGGCACACCAGTGTAGCCCGTGCCGAAGCGCCCCAACTTCTTTCTAGCTAATGAAGGAACGAATAGTTGGAACTATAAAAGCGAAAGGAGTCCGAATTTTTTTTCTGAGTCCCCGTATCTCATACAGCGGTTTCTTCACCAAAGTGAGAAAATCAGCGGGTGATACGTCATGCCCTGCTGTTAATTTTGGATTTTTTTTTCTAAGCCATAGCTAAGTTGAAACATGCGCGTAAATTTCAGACCGTTTATTCCTGTTGCAACAATCTGATCGAAGAAATGTCTTGATTGACTTACGCAACATCAACGAATAGGATAGGATAAAATAAAAGAGAATAGAATACAATTGAATAGAATAGAATAGAAAATGGCTACAGCCCCTCTCAAAAAATGAGAGTGGCTATAAATTTATGAAGCCAGAAAAACTTATGTGAATTTTAGTTACAGCGCGGAATTGTAGTGAAAAATGAATGACTGGCCTTTTCTTAAATATATTTCTGAAATCCCATTTCGAAATTATTGAGTCGTAATTATTAGGTCTCGATTTTGGAAGTAAATATTTTTAAAATTTATTATGTGATAGCCATAGGTAACCCATTCAAAAGTCATTCTTAGCGCAGAGCAGAATTTTCTAAATTTCGACCATCATTTATCCAAAACGCCTGTTTTTCGATTGAAAAGTTTGTTTTTACCTGAAACCTACACACGTCCGTGAAGAGTGTGGTACTGTTTTTCTACTCTCACTAAAGTCAACTAAAATATGCTACTAAAATCAAGTTGATCGGATCTCCCTCTTGGAAATGACCAACTATTGAAGACCATGTCAACGCCCATTTAGAAAACCTCGATAATTTATTTTATTGAGCAAAGTATTTTAATTACTTTTTCTCTTCTTCGACCTACTGAAGTGTTCAGACATCCTTCATCGAAAGTAGGTGAAAATAATTTTATCAACACATTCTGGCTGCGCAAATTTTTCAGCCACCTAAATTAAAAAATGCACACGCATGCCATTAAAAGCGCTTTTGCTCATAAAAAATTTTTAATCCCATGATTCACTCAATATAAATGATCAAATCTACAGACAATTACGTACAGTCTTTTGTTCACTCGACTCTAAGGTTCAGTGCCTTCAATGCATTCTTGTATTTCTCGGGATTTCCAGCATTCAGTGGCGAGATGGCCTCCTCCAGCCGGCCAGACCCAAAGCTGCCTCAAATGTTCCATTGCACACAAATGGAGTGATAACGGTCTTGCTGACAGCTTCCAGATGCTAAAAAACGATCGGCTCGGTGAAGCTCCGGGAAAGAAGAGAGCAATGGTTTTCTTGGGAGCGGCCGCGCCTGTTTAGGCCTGCTCCAATGGAACATTGCGCACCCGGACGATCTCTATCCGTTTGGGTTACGCAGCAAAGATCAGTTGCGGAGATGGACTGCTTTGATCTCTATGATGTAGATGGAGAATACAGAAACTCATTCGGATTTTGGGCTTAGAAAGCTGTTAATATCAGTAAACCTGTGTCGTTCTGGTGTACGATTGTAGGTTCAATATCGCATAGCATAGATTCAAAAATATTTTACAGCGGCCATGTCGCCGACACATATTATTTCAACAAACAATATGTTCTTATTAATTACCAGCCCCAAATCCAGCACGAAGCTTAAGGTCTGGAATACGCCCACTTTGAAGGCTTAACTTTTTGCTAAGAAGATGCAGAACGACTTTATTTTTTACCTTCCAGTAAATTTTTTCTAAATTACTTTTTTTCACTCCCTGGACGGAAGGACAACTTGTCAGATTTCTTGCACAGCTGCAAATATATTATCACATATTTCTCACAGTTCTTCGGAACTGCATCACTTAAATTTAATATTGGTAGTATTCTATACGACTTCAAAGTTAATACTTTTAAGAAATATCTACAACATGCGTTCTGATCTCCCTGCATACGTATTGATATCCTATCTGAAATTTCCCCGTTACCTTCTCTTCTTCTGTTTCTTATGGCTCCGTAGAACTTAAATAAGGCAAGTTTTCGAGCAACTTTTTGTGCAATCTCCCACCGAAGTTCTAAATTACTTGTAAGCGTAGCTTGATTCAACCCTTTACCTTACAGATAAACCTTAAAATCGACGGTCATGTGAACGCTGCTAGATCTTTGCAAAAAGCCAAATGCAGCCTTATTTCACATCCACATAGAGCTGCGGCTAGTTTTGTGTACAATGCCAAGTGTAGCCTTCTTGCCACGTAATTTTACGGTTAAAGTTAACATGGCTACCAAATGGAGAATCCTCGACTTCTCGAAATCAGAACCGTATTAAAAATTACTCAAGAACACATTCATCAAAAGTATTTTTCTTTTGAGTTGAGTGCATTAGGTATACACTGCGAGTTAGAAAACTAGGTTGCATCACAATTTAACCAAGGATCACAGGTCATTAAACGTGTTAATATCTTTGTCGTGTCAACATGCTTTGATTCCCCTATAATTTTTCTTTAAAGAACGTATTAAAATTATTTCCTACCTCTAAAAAAAAGACTGGAACAGTGAAAGATACTTAGCATGTATTATATTCTCAAGCAAAAAATATCCGTCATGAACAGGAAACTTCGATCTGATATCACCACAGAAATGAAGACTACAAACTAATTTCCGTAGTATATAGGTATAATGTCACGAAACCTTTACACCAAAGTAGCTGAGCAGCGCGGTAGCAGCGTCCACTTATTGATTTGACGCTCGCTTCAATCGGTGCTCACTGATCTGCATTGGCGTTGATAGAGGGACCGGTCCTTTTATCTCCAACGATAGGCTCAAAAATATACACAAAAAGTCCGTAATGCCAGTCTGTGTCTTTTCACAGGTTCGTTGTACATTCAGGAAGATGAGAAAAAACGAATTTTAAAAGGAACATCTTTGCCGCAGAACATTTCAGAACACAGGCGTCATCAAGGCTAAGTCATAGGAAAAGTTGAACGTAAGATACGCCGAAAAAATTGTGGTATCGCGTGTGTGCAGTTTCCTTATTTTACGCTTGAGGTTCCTTAGAAAACGACCATGTTGGAGCAATAATTTCGAATGTTTGAAAGTTTAAATTTAACGTTTATGATTTTCAAACTTTTGAAATTTATTTCTTTTTTACGGCCTTTTAGGTATGTGAGTGCTTTTTTATATTTTTCAGTAGTGAATAACTTTTCCGCTTTCTCTCACATAATCGCAATTAAACTTAACATAGAAAATTGAAGAAACACAAAGTTGAATGGAAGCCGCAACATGTGCAAATCCTTGCACATTTATGTCCTCTCAGCATGATATGAATCTTCCATGATTGAGACTACAATCACTGCTGCTGGAAAATCAATTTTTGTTGTGTGTTTGTCAATTATTTTCGTTACTTCGATAGCCCTTTTAAATTTACAAGCCATTGATCGCCGTAATAATTTTAATTGTTACTAAAAGCGCTGCTTGTATTCAGAGACTAGATCGCTCCCGTTGACGGAAGACCCGCCTCTCGAAGGGGACGATGGTGCCGCCCTTTGTGTAAGGGCGACGGAGTGTGGTGGACTGATGACTGTGCGCTCCAGGGGCTCCCCCCAGCAGGAAGGACAGAGGAAACTTTCTGTGAGCGATATCCCTTTTAGAGTAGAATCATCTTTTGGCGAAACTTTTTAAAATATTTTACAAAATATTACGTGGAACATTTCTTGGGATTTTAAAGTGAATTAACCTTGTGAGTTGCATTTAAGATCACCATCAAAACTGTTGTTGTGCAAACACAAGACACAAAGGGCCCTTGGACAAAATATTTCTCTCGTACGATGATACCAGAGCCAGGAGCGTTTCCACTGCGTCAGCTTTGTTATCTTGTATGCAAGCTACGAAAGTTAAATGCAGAAGTGTGTAGGTGTACACCTAGCGGCGGCACCCCAGTATGGCCCGGGTGTGAAGGCCCGAACATCTCCAAGGTATCCAAGGTGTAACCCTAGTCAGTGGTTATGCTGTGTGTAAATGAAACTTTTGAATTTGATTTCTATAGAACTCCAGGAGAGAACTCTCCCTTGTAACTTTATTTGTAAATCGTCTACTTCCTTGATTCAGAAATGATAGTTTGGTGCTCATAGACTAAGTGAATATTTTCCAAGCAATAGACAAGCATTTGTAATGAACTATCTATGTAACTATAGAATGAAGATATTTAAAATCTGTTACAGCGATCTGGTAGCGCAACTTTGAAATCTACACGTTTATCGAACACTATAATCTTATAACCGTACATGTGTACATACATTGTTATCCTTATAGATTTGCAGTAGTTTGAGTTCCATGATAATAAAAGATCGGTTGCATTTGCAAATTGTTTGTTCCCTTGCTCGCTGTGACGATCTTGAATAATTTGAATTCAACAACGGGTTCAGTCATTCCTGAGGATCTTGAGAACAAATAATAGATCGTAAAACGATCCTGTGCTTTGAAAAAGAATACTAATAAAATAAATATGTATGCAATAATAAATATCCTTGCTAATTGGCAGAATAAACTTGATTGCTCGTTGCAGCAGGTAGGGCAATTATTTATTTTCAGAGCCTCCATTCGATGGAAGCTCTAACACAACAAAATTGTTCCCAGATACACGTACATACATACACACACACACTCAGAATGAATCCAACTCTACCAATTTGAAAGTCCTTGATCGACAAAGCTTCTTCTTAATTTTTCTGTGTTTGTCATTTTTGTACTCAAATGCTTACAAGATAGGTGATTTTGATTGCACATTAATTTTAAGTCTTACGCTAATTTGTAGAATTAGCGTACGTAGACAGTAATCGGGTTAAACAAGTTCACCCATTAATATATTATTCCATTGGTTCTCCAATTAATCGCATTCAATAGAACACTCTCCCATAAGAATCTTGTGGCTGGCAAATGCTCCTTTGCTGACCGATAAACAAGTAAATTTGAGAGTTAAATGGCGACCACAATCTTTTGTTCGGTGAGTTAACCTCTTCCTCAGCCCCAGTGACCTGCAATTGCGGGTTGAATCAAGTGACGCGGAGAGCAGGACATGGAAACTAAAATACATTCAATAGGGAGATGGCAGCCATATGACAACGAGACCATCGTCTCGTCGACGTCCCCTACGCTCTGCTGACGAAGCCATTGTGTGTGGCAATTGTAGGCGCCACGGCCGCGCCAGCTCTCTGGAATGCCGCGCGCGAACGCCCAACATTCTGTCGCCCGGCAAAATTAACTGTGATTGTTCGACCTGAAGCAAACGTCGCCCTCTGGAGCAGTGAGAGCTGTATCAATGTCAGACCGCTGTGGGAACTGCTGCTGAGGCTCTGCTGGAGCTGCGTCCGTTGCGCAGCGTCGTAATGGGAACAGGACGGTAGCGAGTGTCAAGGCAGTTCACAGCGTCCGAGTTGGGACTTTCACTTCTCAATTTGCCACTGCGGATCAGTGGGTTTATTAAGAAACACCCAGTTTATTGGTGAGGATATCAATTATTTTTTTCAGTGGAAACGAAACACTACGAAATAAACGGTCGGTCCCCTTACGGGCAAGGTCCCAGACGAAAGCTCTTATCTATGAAAAAAGAAAATCTTACACAAGCGAACTCGTATTGAAACAGGTTTTGATTTGAAATTCTTTGTCTCCACATCTTTGTCAGTGCATCAAGAAAAGGCACTGGAACTAAAAAAAACACAACTGCAGTTGCATCTCCAATAAAATTTACTTAACTCTCAACACTACCAAAAAGTCATGAGTCTCAGTAGATAGTTTCAGCCTCAGTTACCGTTGCCAGGATAGCGTTTGAACGCTCCGATCATAAGCGCGTAATTGGCTTTTCGCGACGATGCGGATACCTGCGCCACGCTCAAACGGACGCCGCCTCTGTCACGGTATAGAGAAGAAATATTTCAGTGGCTGTGAATGTCTCGTGGACCTCTGAATCCGATCAAGTTCGGACTCACGACTCAGCTGAGATCGTAAAGTAGTTCCAAGAACCGAGACCTGGTAACTACCCTGGCCGAGCAAGCATAGCAAACATAGTCTCCGAAACTTGGCGCCCAACTGACTCGATCCTCGACTTCTGAGAGCCTGGCTCACGATCAATTCAAAATAACACGCTTTTAAAGAGCCGTACATCGAAAATTGAAATAAAAGCCAAAAGTAAAGTGCAATTTTTTACTAGAATTTATATATAAATGAAAGCTAAGTAATAGGAGGATCTGTTCGTCCATTCATATCTTTCAGTATTCAATGGAAAAGCAGAGACATGGAGCATTAGAGTACTTGTCATTGCAGAACAAGACAAAAAATTTTAACGTAGAGAATGAATGAAAAACAGTTAACGGTACGATGCTAACGGAGGAAAGTTGGCTACGCTCTTATTTCCAACATATGTTTTGAATGAATCCGTTGTATGCAAACTCTAAAACGAAAACAATGGCGACAGGATAAAGAGAGGGAGAGCCCACAACAGCTACAGTGAGTCTCCAATGCGTAAGACTTGCGTAGCAGCCCAACGATGATCCACTCGGCTCGTTCCTTGTACCATCATCTGTGCTACAGCGAACTGATAAAGATGCAGAGGATCTACATGTACATAGAGCCTATCTGTCTACGATGGAAGACTTCTCATGCTGCTACATTGGCACTGTCCGAGAGCAGATCTGCAGCACTGCCCAAGGGCTGATTTGCAGCACTGCCCAAGGGCTGATTTGCAGCACTGCTCAAGGGCTGATCTGCAGCACTGCCCAAGGGCTGATCTGCAGCACTGCCCAAGGGCCGTTTTTGATCGATGTCTTTAACTTTTGCCTAATTTTATGCGAGGAATGAATACTTATAGTCTTTTCCACGGGGAGCGTAAAAATAATTCAGGAGATATTCAATGAATAAATAGGTGAAGAAACATGAAGTAAATCAATGAACTGATGGACAAGCATATTGAAAAAATTAAAGTACTGTACTGACAAAATGAGTATTAAGTAAACGAATAAATTAACATCTGTAAAGCAACAGATATTGGAAAATACCTAAGTGAGTATTTGATGGTGGGAAAAACAATTTAATTTAATAAGTAGCAAATTCACTAGAGATGTAAAAGTAATTAGGTTAACTGAACAAAAGAAAATAAATACACAAGAGATTGAACCAATAAACAAGCGAGTAAGACAAAATTGTCAAAACAAATCGTTATATCTAAATGAAATGAAATAGAATAAATGGAAGAATATAATATATACTTAATGGAAGAATATCATATATGAAATGTACTCTTTGCACGAGATTACTGAATCAAGAACTATAACGAAATGAAACGCACGCGTTCTGCCATGAACGTGTACGCACAGCCGACCCAGTTTTCACATTCACACAATTATAATCCAAAAAATTGTTTGCCAGGTATACCCTCGTTTTTGAGTTCCCAGTTGACGGTCAAATTATGCTGCGTCATGTGTGCCGCTCGTTGGTGTTGGACATAGTTCACCCAGTTTTCATGTCCCGCTGCGACTAGTTTTTACTTTTCTTCATTGTTTTAAAGTTGTAAAGTGAGTCATCTGAAGTATTTGCACACAGTGAGCGCGTAACGCATGATATTAAGATGTATTTCAGTTCCGTCCTCTGCCGACGTCCTTAGAATAAACTCAAATAATCGTCTCCTCAACAGCAACTTTCTGGAACTGCGGCACGTGCATTAAATTCCGTTTTTTACACAATTCGTTCCATAGCATTACGTAGGTACCATCACATCTCCCTGTTTGTGTCTTTTTTTTCCTTTTTTCTTATCGGATTTAGACCACATAATTCACTGAAATTTTGCAACACTTCATTAGATCTACAAAACTTCAAAATTATACGGGGAAAGTTTCTTTAGTTTTTTGCATAATCAGGTTTCGTGTAATCGTCGGACTTTTTGCGAACTATGCGTCACAAATACGGAGGATGCATTGTACTCTATTTCGACGGGGAGCTCTAATCCATCAGCAAGCTCCAGCCTCCCGGCGGCCATAGACACAACAGCCCCTCGTGAGGCCGGGGGACGACCGCCGTCCGCGCAGCTTCTGTTCCTTCCGCTAAACTGAGCCAGTGGGGCCTCATGAAGAGGCCTCATGAGCCTTGTGAGCTTCATCGAGAGACCTCAGGAGTTTCATCAAGGGCCTCATGAGTTTCATCAAGGGCCTCATGAGTTTCCTGGAGGCCCTCATGAGTTCTGTAGAGCCTCATATGCTTCATCGAGGGCCTCATGAGTTTCATCGAGGGTCTCTTGAGTTTCATCGAGGGTTTCATAAACTTTGAAAGCAGGCCTCGTGAGCATCATCAATGGGCCTTATATGAGCCTCTCAAAAATTGAAAAATTACTAGCCAAAACGACGAGTCTCTCTCACAAATACATAACGCACTCAGACGGCTTATCAAATTCGTGCGTGCTCAAACCCAGAAACTGATACCGTTGTTCCTGCCGCAGCTACACCTACTTCTTATACTCATGCTGGCTTCACTCTTTTGATCACTGTTGCTGTGATTTCTTCCATTGATGCTGCTCTTAATGTTCCTGCACTATCACACACTGAAAATTCTTTACCTGGCCGAGAGTGGGTGTTAGCCTATCCTAGAGAACTCGGTTTTGCGGCGTCAGGTGGAGTGTGAGGGTGTGCTTGGCTGTGTGATCCAGTACGGAAAAAGAACTCACAAACATACTTTTTGCAATAAATAGAGATATTGTAGTTGCTAATACTACTACTTCTACTAGCTCTAAGCTTCTGAAAATTTAATTTCAGCTACTCCTGTTTTTCCTACGTCTAATAAAATATAGATAAAACCTCAAAACTCAAGAATGATTTTGTTGGTTTTCCTTTGATGTTGTGTCTCTTAAAGGAAGACTATATCAAGATAAATTTAGCTCTATATAACACTTTTTGACCCTCACTTTTACAATAAAACTCTTCGATAGAAATTATTATTTTTTTTTTTCAGAGACGCCTCTCAAGTACCATCTTCGAGAGCGAGCACCGAAGACCACAGTAGATGAATCCAAAATTTTTACCGGATCTTTAATATCCATCCAGCTCTGGCAGACAGCCTCTAGCAGACATTCTCATGACCAAATAAGGCAAATAACAAACACCAGTTGTAATGTTCTCTAACAACGGCCTCTAGCAGGCATTCTCATGACCAAACAAGGCAAATAACCAACACCAGTCGTAATGCTCTCTAACAACGGCCTCTAGCAGACATTCTCATGACCAACCAAGGCAAATAACCAACACCAGTCGTAATGCTCTCTTACAACGGCCTCTAGCAGACATTCTCATGACCAAACAAGGCAAATGAGCAATGCCACTCGTAATTCTGAGAGACAACGATCACGCAGACAGCCCCTGCGGCTCCCCTATCACCCGTGCCATCTTCTCCCTCAAGTTTTATGCGCTGGGCCGCTTGTGCAGGAGCTTTGACAGCATTAAGACCACGTGGCCGCTGATCTAAGGCAGTTAAGTGAAACACTGAGCGCAGATCCAGAGCGACCTCTGCCGCCGGTCGACGATGTCGGACCCGTCGAGGGAAGACCAATTAATGAACAAAGGGCCAATAAAGGCACGAGGCCGCGTTAGTGATGGAATGAAATTCAGACGCGCTCAGTAATTGTGCTCATGATCAAAGAACGTCTCCACTCACATGAATTTGATGCGGTTGAGAAAGAGAAGAAATGATTTCCACAGGATTGAAGGCAAGCCTTGATGATTAAAATAGTAAAAAGGTTGCCTTCAATTAAGTTGAGCAATAAAGAAGTGTATTTTTACTCTTAAATGACAATTCAGCGTGCGTCAAGATGCAGAAAAATTAAAATCATGCTCTTTCGAATTTAATGTTGATGAGATAACCTTTTGTACCGATCTAAGTGTTAATACTTGCCTCTCAATAAATGTCACTAAATTCTCGAATATATACCGAAAGTTCCTTCGAAATAAAAGCAATTACATAAAAACTACGAGCTTTTACTCTAATATGGATGCTCAAATTCTAAACACATTACCTCTTATTTTCTAAATTTGAAGAAAACGTGCATTTCTAAAATGAAGAAATTTAAACAAGCTCTATAAACAATGTTAATTTTCGTGACGTAGATGTGGTTACAGTTTAAAAGTAAAAAATTTCGAATGAATTCCAGCATGATAATTCCAGATCGTCCCTCAAAATATAAGCAATTTTAAGTTATGAGACAAACTCGTAAATCAGAAGGCATGAATCATAAAGCAATATCAGAAGATACAACTTACAGTTACATACAGAAGATACAACGATCTGAGTGTTTAATGTACGAAGGTCGTGAATTTTAAAAGAGTAAAATATTAAAAGATGAGGTGTATAGATATCCAAAAAATAATATGGAAAAAGACTTTGGCTAGTTAGAGCAAAGATAGCTTTTGTTCGAACATGTTAAAAAATAAATTTTAACATTTACTGAAATGAAACCAAAAGTGGACAGAAGTGCTCAAAGGAACTAGTGAAAGTCATCAAGTATGAACTGATTAGAGGAATTAAAACAAAGTATAGTGTTCCAGATTAGGAAAAATATTCTACCAAACCAACAATGAGTTGATTTATAGGTTTATGGGTATCTTTTTTAAGAATTTCATGCAAATAGATAATCAACGGTATCCCAAACTTTTTTAAGAAACTCGAAATGTAACTTTATTTATGCCAGTTGCAGCACTTGAATTACTTCGTGTTCCTGTGTGTACAACACGATGAAAAAGACTTTCGGTTAAAGAATTTATATTCAAGGCGTCTACTAAAAGCTTTGTTTCTCCTCTCGAAAAATTACCAATCAATTTTTGAAGTTAGATCATTGTCATTTCACGAGCAAATCTCATTTTCATGAGTGTGCTGAGAAGTATGAGTATTTTAATGATTTAAACTATGCTTGGAAACTGTACAAATATTTGCATTCACATAAAACTTCATAAAATGATATCCACAAATTTACCTACATTTTCGCTTTACCACCTGCAAGCCCAAGCTAAAATAAATTGCCTAATGCTAACTAGCTGAGTCCTGCAATTCCTTCATCTATTTACAGGAGAGATGAAATTGGTGAACCAATTTAAAATACGAAGTTCTTTGTATAGAATTGTGTGGGAACTCTTGACACATTTGGCTGTATTGACTTTCTCTCGTCAGCTCAGCACTTCAGCGCCAGGAGGTGTTTGAGGGTATTGCGTGGCTGTGTGAGCGTCCTTGAAATAAATTTTTCTTAATTTATTCACTGCAAATAATTGTTATGTCAGCCTAATATTTCGGAAATAAATTCAGAGTTGCATCAATGGTGGCTTCACTTATTTAACTAGAGACATATTGACATGTAAAAGTTAGATAACATTTGGTACCAAAGGTTTATGGTATTAGCTATTTTTGTGTATGCATATTTCACATATATTCACAGTCCATCTTTAGAATTGAAGTGACATCAGATCAAGGTAAATTTTCGTTTGAAATACCGTAGACTTGCTCCCGGTTGTGTCACTGGTGGAGCATTTATGCAGAGTTGTCAAACCACCGCATCAATCAGAGAACTATATCGTAAAACATTTATGACACAAATTTGTGAGTATGCTTTGGGGGAATTATATGCCACAATGACATACATACGTGTCACAAAATGCTGCGCATTCTATCTATGTGCTGCATCGTAATTCATGGGCTGTTGATAAGGAAATATTTGCAGTTATCTCAGTATCATAATTCTGTTTAATTATGATTTTTACATTCAATAAATAACTCTGATTATCTAAATTTGCATGTCTACATTTGAAGAAATACTTTTTCATTCACCAATTAAAGCGGGATACCGAGGTTAAAAAAACAGGAATTTTAAGCGAATAACAATTTTCCGGTTTGCCCTTCTAGCTTCATATCAAAAACCACGATGCCCCATTGGCCAACATAATTATTGACACAGTTATTATGATATTGTGATGATTTTGTCGTACCGTGGTATTTTTTAGTATTAAAAATCCCAGCACACCATTGGATAACATAATTATAGACACATTGATCATGATTTATGGTACACCTTTCAGGCCCGATTCATTTAGTTATAGCAAAAGAAATACCTTTAATCTAGAACACGCTACGCGAGTCCGAATTTCAGTCTTTTTCTGGAAGTTTTTTTCGTCTCAGGAACAGGCGTCTGAATTTCCAAGTTAAGACAAGCGAGGCAGCGCAAAAAAACCCTCCGGGCTTCAGCAAAACCCGTGTGTCTAATAAATAAGCCTAATGACCTAAGTTTCTATTCATCAAGCACTTAAAGTACCGCGCCCGGAATTTTTCTTGCCAAACTTGGGCGAGTTTTGAGTCTAAATGGAAGAGGAGGCCATTTTTATCATCACCCGACGCAGTTTTTGTAAGCCATGTGACCCGCGCTCGCAGCGCTCGCTTTTGGCACGCGATCAAGACCCTGAGACGCGCGCTCCTCAAGCATCGTTCTTGCCTGCTTCCGCCGCGACTTTCGACTCTTAACAGGAGAAATTCGCGCTCTTATACAGCGACCTAACAGGCTCGAACTCTTGTTTAATGATTGATAATAACTCTTAAAACACAAACACACCGGAGTTTTTGAGACGTTTTGCTCAAAACTTGACTACTCGAGCTTGGAAGACCTGCTTGTACTGCGAGTATCACGTTCTTGAGCTTCTGTCGAGACGCTGAAGCTCTTAGCCATGTAAATTTGTTGTCCATATCGTCTCCCGTTCCGAGTACAGCTAACTGGAATATAAATGGCTGCTTCGCCTCTGGCAGAGGCTCAGGAGGCGGGGAGAGCTCCGTGTGTGTGTGTGGGACGAGACGATGGTGATGTCAACAACACCCGGAAGATGAAGCATAAGTAGATGAAATACAGTATAGGTACGAGTTTAATAATAGTCGGGTGATCAGCGCGCTGGGAGAAACATTCGGCTGAAGGGTGGAAATCAATTTATAATTTAATTAAAACGGTTATTTGATAAGAGTTTCCGAACTAGTCTCTCATGTGAACTATTTACTAAAAATTTACAACATACCACACAGCCAACGCCAGTTGTACCAAAATTTCGTGAACGTCACGATACATGCAAATTTGACACACAAATTTAGAATTTGAATAGCCGACTCGTGGTGGCAGGAAGACTCTCCAGTCGTTGACGTGACGGCTGGGCTCGGCAGGGTATACAACGAAGGCTACAATGGCTTGAAGAATGCGCCGTGTGGACACACGAGTGTCAGCCTCGTAATCAATGGTTCGTGAAACTGGCGGACGCAAGTAAGAACAATTCCAATGTTCGCATCTGCACCGTAATACCGGCTAGCCATCCGTGCTCGGCGATTCCGACTTCTTTTCTGAGGCTAAATTCGATTTTGAATTCCATAAATGCTACAGCACTCAGTGCAGGAACATCGGCCTTGTGATGCTTGTTTTCGGATAAAAGCTAAAATTTTTGGTATATATTCCTGATTTTCCGTAAATTGCCACACTTTCTTATACATGCCTACATTTCGGCATAAGAGCCAGATTTTCTGTAAAACTGGCTAAATATTCGTAAAAATACCTGAATTTCCGTATAAATTCCTGATTTTCCGTGTGAATAACAGAATTTTTGTATAAAAGCCCAAATTTTCGCACAAATAATTGAGTTTTCGGAAAAATGCTTCGATTTTCGTATAAATGTCTGAATTTTAGAATGAAAAACAATAATTCAATTCAAATGCTTGAATTCAATATCCTTGCTCATGTTTAGATACATACTCTCTTTTCTTCTGAAGTTCCATCTCTCACAAAGCAAAACTTTAGTTCAATTGCCGAACATTACTCACTACACTGAGGGTACCAGGCATAGGCCATTCGGATGCAAGAGAAAATTTAATGCTAAAGAGAGGCTCTAAAGAGATTTAGATCGACTTGATTGGAAGTGTACTCTATGCGAGAAAATTCAAGACAGTCATGTATGTACAGAGTACCCCAGAAGTAACTGACCCTTGCGTTGATGAGTAAATAGGATACCAAATTGTAAGGCGCAGAAGTAACTGACCTTTTTAAATTGGATACCCCATTTTAATAGGACGCCTTACAATTTGGTATTCTATTTACACATCAACACAAGGGTCAGTTACTCCTGGGACACCCTGTATACAGTATGTCCCACAAAAACCCGAACTGAGTATTTTCTTCTTCGTATCAGTAATACGATCAAAAGAATACGATATGCATTTAATTTCTAGCAAAATAATCCTTCAAAAAGAGGGTGTGTTTTTTGTGGGACATACTGTATAAGCGCTGTGAGTAGTCATACATATAAATGTTTCGAGAAGACATTACCATAGGTGTTTTGAGTAGTCATGAATACAAGCGCTGAACGTCATGAATATAGGAGTTACAAGTCAAGTATATCAACGTTTTGGAGGGTCATGTGTATTAACGTAGCTAGTCATATACATATCTAGGCTTTGCGAGTAGTAAACGACGAGGAAAGCATGATTGGCTTTTCCAGCTTATGTAATGTAAGTTTGAAAACAATAGGGATGAGCATCAGGGGGTTCATGTAAGATTAGACCGATGAATGAAAATGTGCCGTGGATGCCTCCCCCGTGTGTTCATGCCCAATATATTTTACTTCTGAACGATGAGCAACGTAATTCGTCGCTATAAAATACATATATATGATGCTCAGACCCACCAGGTATCGTTAAAAAACATCATCAGTTAATATCATCGGAAAGTATGAAAGCATATAATTTAAAAATTTAAATCACATGAAGAATTGTGATGGTGAAATACTTATTTATTCTGAAATAGAGAAGCAAAGAGTAAGAAAAGGCCGAAAATTATTACATAGTCAACCTGAGACATAGAAGAACATTTCCATCCTTTTGTAAAGAGGACTTACAAAAAATGCAAAGGAACTGAGGTGAGATCAGATTTTAGCACCGGTCTCTTTGTCTTTATGTACCAGGATTCTGAGATTCAGTGATTTACTTGCAGAGTCTGATATTGAGAAGTTCTCTTGTCGGAAGGGATAGTTAAAATTTTCGCAATGAGTTCGAGGCTTCGAAAGAGAAAGGTTGAAGGTAGACCGTTACATCAAAAGCCTTCTCATTTAAGTCCTTCTCGAACTCATGGCAAAAATGTCAATTATCCTCTCATATCAAACGACTTCTCAATCACAGACTCGGCAAATAAGGTAACCGTGCTAAATTCAGATCTCACCTTGCATCTTGAACAAAGGGGATTCAAATATTGTTCTTTCAGGGAATTCTTTGTTCTTCATAGAGCACTTTCCCTTTTTGTCTGTGATTTCTTGTACCAGACGTGAGTATTTTACCATCACAATCGGTAATGTAATTTACGTTTCGTGTCTTTACGCTCCTTCGATGTTTCAGTGACGACGGTTTTTACAAAAGGGGAGCGATTTAAGTGTCAAATATTAATGTATTTATATTTTAAGCAGTGATATTATTTCTTTTTATACCCTGAGTTTCGTTCCCCACTAAAATGCCGGTGCTGAACACTATCAAGCCGGTGTCCTCATCAAGAATGGCGCTGTTATTTCGAAACCTTACATTCAACACAAAGTAATACTAACTTAAAGTGCGGAAGAAAATTTCAACCTACATTGGACTTTGAAATCCAACTATACATGTACTCGTATGTACATAGGCCTATCAACTATTCCATTAAGTAATCAATTTTCCCATCAAAGAAGACTTAAAAAGTGCATAAATATTCACTGATATCGAGTGCCTGGCTTGAAGCCCTTTACGCTTAGGATGTGAGATCCACAAATGTTTTTAGTAATATTTTTCATCCACTTTTCCTCAAAGAGGAAGTTCAAGGAAGTTATTATCTTTTTAAAAAATCAGGTGCAAAAAAACAATATGCATGTATTCACAAGTTCATTTCAAGTACTAAATTTGTCGTACTTTCAACTAGTTGAACAGCATTTAAATTTAACGCAGGGGGAATTAAATTTACCTAAATCAATTTTCGTGTGTAATACCAGAGGCAGGTGAGAGTATTGACAATTTCTATTGGTAATTCATAAAAAAGTTACATGCAAGGGGATTGACCACCTAATTGAGCATGCTATGTTGAACTGTAAATTTGACAGTCGGAAGGGCCGTGTAGAGTGTCAGATTCCATGGCCATTTAATGTCGGTCCCAACTGTATAAAGATAACTTAATTCATTTAGAAATTAAAAGTTATGAAGATTTAAATTCCAGCCTCTACATAGAAACCTCGACACAACCGAGTTTAAGTTTTGGTTTTTGATGAGCCTGTCAATCAATCAATGCTTTCAATTCCGTAAATTTATGATTTTATAATTTTGTTATGCTTACTGAATACACAACATCCCTGTACAGAGTACATTACTGTTTGTGTAAATAAAGCGTATTGAAATATATCTTTTTCATCTGCATCTGCATTTTTTCGTTCGTGAATATATATATATACTCCTATATACTGCATGTTCTTAGTAATACCGCATGCAATCTAAGTATTCACACCCACGTTCAACCTGATGGTAGTAATGTTGCTCTCTGCGATAAATTTTAGTGACTTAAAAAAATAATTGAAGCAATAGCGTACACAGTTTGACAAAAAAATATACACTGTGCCCCTGCCAGCAAAGACTTAACATTCTTCACAACGTACTAGCATTTGTAATGCTCGCAAATATTTGATAGAAACTGAAGTAATTGCAAAATCAGATTCAGTTGGTGACTACAGTTTGAATGGCGTTCAACGTTCAAAACACGCGTTAATGTGAGCGTGTCGACTGAGTTACAGGTGCAGCAGGCAGGTCCCACCGCTGCGGTGTTTTACAGCCATGAGAAATAAACATCGGATCATATGAATTAACTTTATTGAGTCGCTGCTTCAATCCTGAATAATTTTCTGATTGGAATTTTAGAAAATTATCATTTAAGAAGAATAAAATATAGTCTATGAAATGTAAATGCAGTTAAACCATTACGACGTTTCATGGCATAAGATTTTAAATGGTATAAGAATGCAATCGTTAAGTTAAGTTTTTCATTAAAGCAAAAATTATAATCGTTTGCAATGAATTTAATACAAACTGAATGAATTAGTTTTAAGCAAAACTTAATGGGGCGACGTATGTAGTACATGCTGACGCATTAACATCTTTTCCTGTAATTCGATCGACTGCAATGAGCAAGTAAAATTAAACTTTCCTAATGTTCCTTTTACCATATTCGTAGACGTGGATCATCAGATTTGACTCATTTAGACGCGTTTTATCAACAACCGGGAATTTCTAGCTATAACCTCGCTTACAAAGTTGTCATGTCTCTTTTTCTTGAGTAACCATGCAGGAGACACAGCGTCGCAGAGTGGTACAGCGCTGTATTTTAGAACACGTCGAAATTACGGTGAGAACAGTTTAGCGAGATGAATTGAATTCTGATCCGAAGAGTGTTACTGGGTAGTCATCAAACTTTATTCAACAAAAGCCTTTAATTGATCTGATGGCTGATGGTGGTATTATTCCATTTTGCTATCGTATGTTTGCCAAATAGGGCGCCTATAGCGATTGTACTACTTCATCTTTAAAAGATCTGGCGCTATTTGTGTTATTGGTGGCATCATGATTTGGGTGCAATTTCTTAGATTTGTGTCGGAGGTGTACATCATGAGTTGGGTGCAATTCCTTAGATTTGTGTCAGAGGTGTACATCATGAGTTGGGTGCAATTCCTCAGAAATTAGTGGCCAGTATCACAGCTGTCAATGTATAATTTTTAAACACTTCTTATTTATAATTGTTTTATTTTTCATTGCTCTTTACAGACACTGATAAAATGGTACAACAGATATGTACGTTAAGCAGCTTGCTTTCATCATCTGATATTCAAATTTCCCCAATGTAACAGCGATATTCAAATTTCCTCAATGTGACTGAGAAATTTGAATTTTTCCAATGTGACTACGAAATTCATATTTCCCCAATGTAACGGTGATATTCAAATTTCTCCAATGGAACGTCGATATTCAAATTTCCCAAATGTGACTGAGATATTTAAATTTACCCAATGTAACGGCGATATTCAAATGTCCCCAATATAACGGTGATATTCAAATTTCTCCTATTTATGTAATACTGAATCGTGTGACGAACGAGCTAATGGCTTTTGTTACAGCATTAGAGAACTCGACGCGCCAAACATAACGAGATTAATGGTATTAACTTCTTAAGATGCCCTCTTATGCATGGTTACTATGACATGAAACAATGTTACTTCAGTATCACTGATACGGACAGTCTAGCTATTAGTTTAGGAATAGGAATACTGGTCTAGTGATTCGTCAAAAGTGATTGTACTTGCTAAGTATATTTATTCTTAAAATATATAATATCAATGTCATTTTCCAAGTGAAGCATGTGATAGGGCACTGATGTGTCTGATCGTTTTTTTTATTCCACTATTTTTAACCAACTTATCTTAACCGAATTACTTTCATATTGTATTCAGGTATTATTCAGGTATATAAAACATATGATATTCTAAGTAAGTATTCACTAGTACATTACAGATTTATAAAGCCCATAGAAATTACTCTGAGATACAAGGAGCTGAATTCTCGGAATGTAGTCAACAAAAGCATTTAACTGATCATGCCTGGTAATTGATCGTGGTGTTATTTTATTTTTGTAACCGTATGTTCGCCAGGTATACGGTATTTGGCAACTGCTACGGCTTAATGCTAAGCTTAGATCCCGCCCGATACTCGTACGTATTATTCGTGTGCCTGCATCGTGGTTTAGATGCAGTTCCTTTGAAAATCAGAAGATGGTATTATAACGACCAGCATACGGCTTTCAAATACTTCGTATTCCACTATCCTACAATATAATAATAGTCCAGTGTTGCTTGCTTGGTCCGTCCATCCGTCTGTCACGCTCTTAAAGGATTTAAATGGGAAAAAATTACCGGCTCCGTATTCCTAATGATCAGCGAGACTGTCAGATAAGGCAGTCCGTATCCGTGATACTTAAAAAAACATTATTTCATGTCAGAGTTACCGGTAATAAGAGGGCTTCTTAAGAATTTAACATCGTTTGTCCCGTCATTTTTGGCGGGGTACATCTACTAATTTATAAAGGTTTCATTCATTCTTAATCAGCAAAGGTAATGATGAAATGGTATATCAGACACCCTTAACCAGTTATCACACATTATTTTCTGTAGAATAGTTGAAATTTTTTTTAGAGATAGATTGATTCAACTGGAATTTAATTTTGTCCTATCTATCTAGTATAATACTAAAACTCTGGACGTTTTGCTTGTTTGTTTGGTTGCTTGAAACCGTTCAAACGTTTGTCTGTCGTATCTGAGATATCCGAAATTTATACTCTTCGTTTAATCCTGTATTGTGGACACCGACTTAACTGCATTGGATATATTTCCGGATACGGTTTAATTTTGATAAATTTTATTTGACCCAACGGGTCACGGGTTGCTAGTGTAATACTGGAAGACGTGACGTAAGAACCGTTCGACAGACATGGCTCTTATCTAGCCAATTCTAACTCAGACTGCCGAGCAGAAATTTATCTATTTATTTGTTTATGTATTTATTTGGCCATTGGTTGGGGTTAAGCTGAGTGCCGCCAGACTATCGGGGGGGAAAGGTTACGTCCGTCTCCGCTAAAGAAATACATACACTCCTTTTAAAAATGAGAATTTTTTCAAATTCTCAATTTTCTTCTTTATCTGCTCGCGAGTTTTATTTTTCTTGATAAAATTCCAAAATGAAAATTAATCTCCAAAATCATTTTTAAAACATATACAGTAAGCCCTGTCATTTTAAACGAGTCGTGTGATTATGGTATCTATATAAACCTAATAATAACCCTAAACATTGATTATCTTGATGTTATCTTATTTTCTCGTTATCTTGTAACCGTGCATTCTCTTCACCAGTAACATATGGCTGAAATTCCTGTAGCCCCCCGCATCCGTGACACTCTTGATATTAATCTGTCTAACTTTTTAGGATGAAAGGAAACTTTCTGACATTCGACAATATTACAGATATTCGATCATGAAAATGAAACCCAAGAAACTATCTAGTGCTTAACAGGCAGCTTCCTCTCTTTTAAACAATTACATGGGGGCTTTTGTGCACAGTTACAAATAACAAAATCGGAAATCAGCATCACCAGAGTTTGAGTAGCACGAGAAGAGTTTGGATAGATTTGTCATACCACCATATTCAAAAGTAGCACTCGCTGCTTAAAGTTGCAACGCAGCGTACAATTAATATTCTGCTGATTCAAATCGTTGCAATGAATATTTTATGAATATTTTCAGTAGAATTTTGATGATTTTGAACTTTTTTCAATTAGAAGCGTCAATTTGATTTAGCTGACATCAGCCAGCCTTGAGGGTAAATGCTGTTTTACTTTTAACAATCGATTAAGAAAGAAAAATGCTCGATTCATCCATAATTCCACCGTCAGGAAGACGTTTAAAGTTTAAAACTCAGTCGTCTGTTAAACACATTATACAAGACTCATTTAAATTCAACTAAAAAATGAACAATTTTGAAAGAAATTGAAGGCGTAACTATCTTCTGGAAAAGGATAAAAAAATCTATGGAAATGGCTTCGCGTATCTAGCTGACTCGTAACAACTGTCTACACATTCTGTAAATTCATTGATTATGTTGTATGAAAGCTAGCTACGCTTGGATAGTAAAAAATATTTACGAAGCGAAAACCTTCTTTGCAGCGGCGTCGATATTGCAACTTGATGCAGGAATGTAAAACTCAAATCATCAAATTCGGAAATACCTTTATGCAGTACGGAAATTTTTTCTCCTAATGTGAGCAGAATTTCAAAAACTTTTGAAGTGTTACTTCTCTCAATACAAGAACTGAGGCTTTCTTGCCTGTAATTTTTCAGCAGAAGTTGCTCTCTAAGCGCTAATAATTCTTCAACATAGTCACTTTTTGGAAAATCTTACCCCTGTTTGTTTGAATAACTTCAAATATTCCATGCTTTGACTTGATTACGAGAGCTGAACTCCATGAAGACATCCCCTGGTATATATAGGTTTGAAATGTATACATTTATATTTACAAGCACATGTATTCTTTAAAAAATCACGATAGCAATATTCGATCACACAAGGTAAAGCTGGCCTTGTTCTACAACTGTTTGAAACATTTAAAGGCTAAAGGCATGCCTGCCAAACTTGTGGCATCCTCACCATCATTGAATTTTCATGTTAGAAAATTGTTTACATTCAGCACGAAATGTTGTTGGGACACTGAATAAATATTTTACTCCGTTACATTTTTCGAACAAATGGACTTCGAGATGATCAGGTACATCGATGACCCATCACATTCTTCAAGCTAAATTATTTTTAAGCTTTCATTTAGAATTGTTGATAGAGAAATTAATTTACCCAGCTTACTGTTCTAAACGAAAAGACATATTGTAATCATCTAAACCAGCTGGACCCGTTGTGATGACACGGTTTTCACGTCTGCAGTAATAGCAACATGAATTGTCTCGGCTCTTCTTCCATGGCCTCCATTTCTGCCACTTGCAAAAGATCCATTTCCTTCTTCTTCAACCCTTATGTTGCTTCCTCTTTCTCAATCTCTGGGTCTACTTTCCATAAGCATATTCTCTTTCCCTTGTGTGGGTATGTTTATTTTTTGCAGTTACATTTTTTCTTCGCTCGGCTCATAATGTTCTGTCTTTCTTCAGCTCATAAACGCTCCTATACCTACATCTTCGTCTTTCTAGATTTTTTATCCTTCTTCCTCTCCTTTTGCCCATTTCATATCATTTTAGCTGATTCCGATGAATTAGATCTCAATTATTTCGGAAAAAAATTGAAACCTTTCGTTAGAACACAAGAAAAACCGTTACTTATGTAGTTTACAGTCGTACCCATAAAGACGGAGGACAATTCAAATCTATTGTAGATTTTAGGTGGTGCAAATTTTTTCGTATCTGATTACTGAATATCAAGACGCCCGGGAGAAAAATCTAACGGACGAAGAAAGCCAGGCTTGTTAAGAGGTGTATTTCAGTAAATGCTCTGGGCAATTTCTATCTCAAACAGCACTGCCCACGCTTTATTTATGCCCTAACGTCTGGTCATCCTTGTCATTAAATTGAGCAGATTTTCACAGATAAAATAGCTTTTTCCAGAACAATGTTCGTACTCGAGCTTTGAAACTCCAGCATCAATACGACTACCCACCAGGTCTGTTTTTCCGATCATCGAAACTGAAAAGAAGTCCATGGTCGGAAATAACCAGTAATAAACTTGTTATTTTATCCGACACGAAGCCTTTAAAAGATGGAGAAAGCGATTCAAGCGGACAAAGCTGCAAGAAAAATTCGTTCTCTGCTTTGCCTACAAACAAAAGTAAGCCACCGTAGCTCTTCTTGCGTTTTTTTTTCGGAAAGGCAATTTGTCTCGGGGTGAAATTTTTGAAAGTGATTGCCTCAAACTTCTGAAGAGAATGGGGCTATAAAGTGCCTCTCTTGGCCGCAATAGGATTAATGGCTGACATAAAAACACTTTACGAGATTCCATTCACTGCTCCTCATCCAAAAATATCAAAATGAATCAAGTGAGAGAAAAGTCCAGAACATTGTGGTCGAAAAATACCTCAGGAGTACCTTTTGCTGAGCCCTTTTGGTAAACAACCTGAAAATGAGGGCGGGATTTGACCCTCGACAGCACTTGTCACATCACTTGACCCTCACTTGACCCTCGAAGGCTCTTGTTTCAACCAATAAGCTGCTAGTATTCCGCTCAGGAATGATCTCCCTTCCTGCTGCAGCCAATGAGAGGCCTGCAATTTCAATTCCCATGACTCCCGCCTGCCCATTCCCGTTCCAGAATTCTCTAGACTCTTTGCTCTCCCCTCTCTGCCTGGGTCCTTCGGCCAATGACAGCGCTCTGATGCATCTAAAATAAACCAATGAGACTTCAGAACAGCCTCATCGCGGTCGGAGATTAATGAGTATCTGCTATCAGATAAGATTGTCTGAAATTAATAGTAAACATGCCGTTATATCGGAGGGCTCCAGTCCTTTTATTGTTTCTTGCTCTCGAAACGTTTTGCTGGCAGCGATTTGGGTTTCGACTGCAGTGTTACTGCATCTTTTACGAATGTTTTTGTGAGCATCAAAGCAACGTTGATTCTAGCATCATTGCTGCAGTGAGCTCGATCTTGTCACGAACGTTGTTAGGAGAACTGACCGCATCGAGGCTGATAGGAGTTTTCATCCTGTGGTATTGTACAAATAGGCTCAAAAAAGGCGTTCTATGCTTCGCAGATCTCAGAATCGAGGCATCACCAGATAAGAAAAAATACATTGTACTCCTCACAGAATCTAGAGTTCTTTCAGTGGCGAATGAACTCTGCAAAAATTGAAGTATTTAAGTTAATATCGTAATGGTCCACACATAATTTCTGAAATATATTTCTTCCACACATATTTTCCCTGATAAATTAAGAACAATGAGAATAAAGCGGAAACGCCGGTAGCAACTAGACACAAGTTCATTTCTCTGCATACGACTTACTTAGAAACGTGGATTACATTAAAGGTATGAGAAGGAAACGATGCCGCAGCCGAGACGCGAACTCTGGGGTGCTGCATCTTCAAAGAAGTCTCAATGTTGCCCTGGGCCTTAAAGCACATTTGTAAAGGGACGCCAAGAAATGAAGTCAATGAAGGAACTTCACACGTATGATAAAATTTGCAAAAGTAGTGTGAGATCTATGCATTGGCAATAATGTGCTTCTGTAAAGTTAGTGATAACGGTTAGCTACGCTGATGGAATTTTTTGAAAATCATCTTCCCAGCATTTTCGTTGATCTTCAGGATAGAACATAAGTGGAAAAGGCTGCTGTGAACAGGATATTTCATTTTCAAATGGACTCGAGATTCCTAAAGGCTGTTAACAATGCACTCTGGCAGTCATCGGTTGCCCTGGAAGCCGGCGCTGTTTCCAGCTCGCCACCATGTTCCTCACGTCGGACATGCGATGTGAGTCACGACTAATTTTCGTGAATGTTTAACAAATAGTTATTGAAAAGCATTAAATTTTTCACAATCTTTTTGGCGACGATCATGGCAGTCAGATGCGAATGTGAACTTTTAAATATACTCAATGGGATTCATAACTCTGCTCATTATCTCCAATATTTGTTGATGGGCTCAGCTTACCGACAAACGCTAGTGCTGTACAGTTTCATTTCGTTCAGTTAATGAATCTCACAAATTAAAAATCTAAGTTCGCACCTAGTAAAAAGTTCCTCAGTTCTTACAGGATGCACATTTTTGTTAAAATCTTTTTAACAGGTACCTTAATTAACCCATTTCACCCGAGAAAGTAAATACGCTTAGTCGATAGGAAGCGCTTAGATCCGCTCACACTGAGACTTCAGTCATAGTCTGATGCCCACACAGCTGCAACTCGCTATTGGATACATGATGATCCGTTTTATGATGAGGGACCATCATCAAACGAATGCACGTCACCATCCATCTTTGCGATCATATTCACTTCGGGGTTTCCTCTCATTTTCTGAGTTGGACATTTTGGGCAATTAACATAACACATTTGTGGAGCAGGGTTTTAAAAGATTTATTACCCTTGTATTTCATAACCAATTTTTGCACGAAGCAACATGGGACTTTTATGTACATTTTGAGCATCGTGGTGTGGTCAGGACAGTCTAGTGTGAATTAACAAAATTGCAATACTACTCCTGATGTCGTAGCAGCTTAGATTTCCCATCCAAAATTACTGCACATAACACCTTTATAAATGGAAGATAGAAACACCTTCAAATTCAGCAAATACCGAATGGGATGATGCCACAAGCTCCTGTACTTTATGAGGTCCTGTCAACACGTGAAAATTGAAGAGCAAGATAAATTTCTAGCTACTTGTTACCTCTTTTTGAGACAACTTTTGAGAGCTTGTGAAGTGATCACAGCTGCTCTCTAAAAACTGCAAAAGCGAACTTGGCTCTCAAAACTGGCTGCAACTTAGGAAGAATTGGTAGCCATAATACCCAAGCTGTATTTAATTTGACGAATAAATACACATTCTGTACATGCGACAGCTAAATAGTAGCCAAAACTATACTCGTGCAGTGTAAATTTTACTCAAGCTTTCTTTTCAACGCAAGCAAAACATTGTGTAATGGTTCTTTGGTACGATTATTATCAAACATGCACAAAAATTTGCTGTATTTTTCTTTTCTCGTCAATTGATGGTTTCATTTCCAATTGAATCGAGAAGTCCCTAGGGAAAGTGTTCATAAAATTAATATATAACCCACAGTGCAAATTTTTTATACATCAACGTTACGAAAAAAAATCTAGTTGAATGTCTCTACGATGCATTTGGCAACGTAATTCGTGTATCTATACTTCAAAAATAAATCTGATTTGCGCACATGACCTCAAAATATCAACAAAGGAACTATCGAGGAGAAAAAACTCAAGCTAAATGATATTTGTAAGGTCGAGAACGCATGAGCCACCGAGGTCAGTCTTAGGGATGCGAAAATTCAGAGACGCTCAACATGTGTCTTTACACTCGGTGCCCAAGTTGTACTCATGTATATTAACCGCTGCCGAAACACACAAAGATGTTGAGCGTACATACACTCCATGAGCGACATAAGGCTTCATCCTGGCATCGCAACTACAGAAGCAGCTCATCTTCGGACGACTCATTACCTGAAAAAAATTCTACTCGTACCATTTTTTTACTATCAACAAAGAACTTTTGTTTATATTCTCTGCTCAGCTACCCCACTTGAAAATCCAATCCTCTTTAAGTCGATAAGTAACCGTACATAGTCAGCATAAACTGCAGAGCGGTCGCTATTCAATTGGTAAGGAAAACTTGCCATTCAAGTAGGAATATTTGAGGGCAAATACGGCCGTGTTTCTCCTTATTACAAGTCTTTTTCACAACACTCTTACAGGGAAAACTGCACTCGCCTCTTTATGTTCCATGGTCTCTTCGAAAATGTTCAAAACAGGTTGCACGATACACCCCATGGCTCGTCATATTGTGAACACAAATATTCATGTTCATTTTGCATTTAACTTCACGAGAGCATGCTGCCTAAAGTCGTACGGCCGCTGTTCACAACTTTGAAAATTTACTCTCTTCATCTCTAGCTGCCGCGACCTCCGTGTACCACTTCTTCTACTGTTACCGTTACAACTACTCCCTCTACTACCGTTAATACTACTACTTCTACAACTACTACTACAACTACTACTACTACTACTACTACTACTACTACTATTACTACTACTACTACTACTACCTCTTCTACTACTACCACTTCTACTACTACTACTACTACTACTACTTAAGAAGTAGTTTCACCTAACACAGCATGCATGCCCCCGATGCCTGAGCGCCGCCGCACCAGCACGGCCGCTACAGCCCTCGCGTCGCGCCATTGATATGCATATCCGAGAGAGGCGCCGCTTCCTGCCAGCCTCAATTAAAGGGTCCGCTAATTAGCAACACAATGGAAGACCAGCTCCATGTCGCTTTCTTTGCAGGGACCCATTGGAATCCGCCTTCCGGTTTCGCCATTCGAGGCTTCCGAAATTAGCGTTTCGTCTTCGAGCCAAGAAAAATCAAGTCCTTGATCTCGTCCTTCTGAGAGATTGGTTTCTGGGAAGAATAGCATTCAAGTGTTCAAATGTTGAAGTTTTTGCGTTGTTCCTAACTTCGTTCAGCTGTTCGGAAAACATTTCGATTGGCTGAAAATAAATCCCTGCGAATGCGAGAAATCTTCGCGGAAAGTTGTGCAGGACTTCCTAATTACCGACTAAAGTATTTTGTATATGGCTCAATGATATCCGCTTCCACTACTTCAACATCATTTTTCTCGACGAAATCTAGAGAACTGCAGTTTGGGGGCTTCTTCTGGAAGAAAAATTAACAATTTGCCTCCCGTATCATTACAGAGGCAGAGCCTTGGAAGCCAGATATTCTAAAACTGCCAGCCTCGCTAAGGCTACGGAACGGTCTTAACACTTCCTGTTATTCCAAAATTTTGCCCTGAAATGCTCCCATTGCCTGCAATGACCGTGCACTTTTGGGCACAGTCTCGGCAGTTTGCTCCCGTTTTAGCGCAGGCTGACGGACGTAAATATTGAGGAGATTTCGCTGGAATATTTTTCTTCTTGGCAACGCCAAGAAGAAAAATTATTATTCGTGCAGTTGCGAACCCCATTTCGTTATCATCCTAAAATGATTCGAGCAGACGTCGTTTCGAGGACACTGTGCCTTTACTTCGAGCTCGTACATGCTGCAGATGAACAAAAACGGACAAGCTCTTATAAGAAACGGTCAACTATGTTTATCAAATGGAAGCTCACTAAAAAAACAACTGCGTGTTCTTCAGTGAACGTCAAAACATGCCTCTACGTCTTCGCACAAGGAACATTATGGCAATGTTCTTGTTCCTTACGCTTTTACGTTGTGCTCAATTTCATGTTAGTGTTTTTTCCGACACAAAATTTGCAAAATATATGTTAAGCCACAAATTCTCAGCACTGGTTAACCAGTGGGGATAACAGGTTACTACTTCTCCTTAGTTTTCTCACTTTCAAAACAGGGTTTTTACGAATAAAATTTTCCGCTTCACCAGATGCAGAAAGGCACACAATCCCAGTTGCCTCGTCGTGTTTTCTGGAAGCTTTTTTCTGCGGCCAAGTTCTGGGTTGCCGCAATTGGAGATTTTCCGGGGCGTGAGGGTAAAGAGGGCAGCGAAAGGGCACCTCGGCAGGTCCTCATTTCCGAATCACATTTTTACAAATGACTTCTCGTGAAATACGGCCCCCAGCGTCCATAAACCTGAGCGCATCGTTCACTTTTATGCTTCGCTGTTGCCAGCGAATGTTTCAATGCTTCACTGCAGCGAGTGGAGCCCAGGCATTCCCATCTTTGTGAGCCGCATGCGTCCGTCCTGCAGGACGATGGGTTTGTTTCATATTACGATTTTTTGAAAACCCTCGGCAGCATTTCCTCGACTGTTTAATCGACTTCTTGAACCTATCAGTGATTGAACAATTTAATTGCTTCTCAACCCGAAACCTGACATATTCTCGATTTTCCTGTGCAGTATTGCATTTTTTTTAATTTCGTTCGTTTGAAGATTCTGAATTTCATAAGCTAGGAATATCTGACAGACAAGCTAATAAATAACGTGAAAAAAATATTATTAATAATGTGCAGTATTTCTAATGAATGTTCTGGAAAACTGCAGAGTAACATGAGTGGAACAATTAGTGGACATTGTAGGTTGAAAATTTTATTTTTTATTTTTTAAAAACCGTTCGTTCAAATATTTTAAGCGCACAAACTGCTTCCCAATTGAGACTTGAAACTCAAAAATTTAAAATTTTAGCACGAAATTATTTTGGTCCTCCTATAGACAAACGATTGAGAGATAAAAAAGTTTATATTTANCGTCATCGCCCCATTCCGCCATCGTTCCATTCCGTCATCGCCCCATTCCGCCATCGTTCCATTCCGTCATCGCCCCATTCCGCCATCGTTCCATTCCGTCATTGCCCCAATCTCGACACTGCGCTGAAATTTTTCAACCAGCTTTGCGTTTCAAAAGTATTTGTTTTTAAGTACACGATATACGTATATCAGTTCAATGACGAGATTTGGATGAATTTCTAAGCACTAAATATCCGACAATGGACGTATTTTTAAGCACTTAAATTTGGTGCGTTATATCGCACCTCGATAAGGTATGACTTAGCTAAGGGGAAATGATGGTACACTGATTTCAGATTACACAAATCCACCCCAACTTCAAGTTAATATAGAAGCCTTTGCGACATCCATTTATGCATATAACATTTAAATGCGGTCGTTGATACGTAACATACCAGCGTGACTATGTTTTCTACATTCCTATTTTGAAGCATGTAAGTTAGCACATATTGGGAATGATTACTTCTCCTCTCTCATAGCGTAAATTGTACTGAAAACAACATATCTCACATGTGCATATTAAGCAGAAGTAAATCTCAGTTATGTCACCTTCATCAACAAAAAATTTATAAAAAGTTGAGAGAAAAATTCAATGAAACTTTCAGTATCCTGCAACGAAAATGCATTATTAAAACAAACCTTTGAATCCCTTATTATGAAAAATACAATTGGATTCTTGAACACCTCCAAAGCAGCAAAATTTGGAATTGCCTTCAGGCACTTTGCTTTGTTTCCATTCGCAAATTCAAAATGAGTCTGAGAAAAACGAAATAAATTATTATATCCATAAGGAAGTTCCAGAATCCACGCCACTTCACGCACCAGCTTTGAAATAAACTCCCCTTAATATTCTTCCCTCTGAGACCCATTCATTTCGTTGGAAGTCAGTCAAGAGAGTTACGCCACATTCGCATTCCCAGCGAACCATTTAGCTGGAGACAAACAAGTCATTCCCTGGGAATGCGCGCTTCTGTTCCGGTGGAAGCGAGCGTTTCGAGCATCGCCAAGCTAACTGGAGCTAGCGGGCTGTGAAAGATAATATTCTTCGTAGATATTCCTTGAGGAGGGAGAGAGGTGATAGCATTATGCAAAGGGTCACATGTTGTGCTACATCAGGGCTCGTCTCGCGAGTTACGAGACTCGCTCAGAGCTGCCTCGCTTCTCACGTCATCCGAGGCTGGCAGACGCAGACTCCTTTGAGATGAGCGCCACTGCAGCCGTTTGCAAGCTTGGTCTCGTCCTGAGATATTTGTGCGTCTAGAGAGCAGGAATGCAATGATTCAGGACTCTGTAATGCACTCCGAGTGTGTTTATTGTTTACTATGGAAAGACTTTCTGGAATTATCTGGACTTCCTTTTTGAGGTTTTATTTTTGACTGGTCGTGGAAGCAAAGATATTCTCCCGATGAAATTTAACGTCAGGAAAAGTACTCATGCATGAAACAAATGGTTTATTCACTAGCAGTGCCTCACCCTGAAATCTTGTATGTATTTTTCATTTACTGCGCTTCAGTTATTTGAAATCCCTGCACTCACTTCAGCATCCCACAGGCTGTAAATATTAGTTTTTATTTACAGTTTATATTTTCATGTCACTGAAATTTGTCAATTCAACATACCGCCGGTGAGCATAAGAAATCACTCACTTATGGTAAAAAGAAGCAAAAATACATTCGTTTATTCTCGCATCGTCGCCCATTATTGGATACAAATGCGCTCTACTTCGTACAGGAAGGCGCCATAAAAGATACAAGTCACTCAGATGATTAAATTATGGCGCTTTGTACACGTGGGATTCATTGGTACATAAAATTCTCCTCCAATACCCATGAAGTATTACACTAAACAAGTGACCGACGTACATAAGTCAAACGAAAATAATAATGAACTTTTCTGCACCGAAGAGACCTTTTGATATCTGACAGCTTTCCCTAATGTTACCCAGTTTCCAGGGAGTCTTAGATGGATCCTTTTTTTCTCGCTCTCTCTTTCTAGCTATTGTTCAACATTTATATGTAGAGACATCATTTTTCAATTTTAGCCACTTTTCTTTTCACGTAACTAAGATGAATCCAGAATAATTACAAAAAAAAATGTTTTGTGAAGTCCTCCACATCGTTCTGGTGATTTGACAAGTCATACTGATACGTCCTTACCGGTGTCTGGTTTTATTTATGCTTGCGTAAGTATTTCGCACGTAAGTACTGTACGTGGCACTTGAGTATTACACTTTTATGCTTGGAGGGGTAAATCAACCATAATAATATTCATAATAATAAATTGTATTAGTGAAAGCAGCCTTTCGTTTCTCACCAAACTACATGTTCTTTTCAGGGAAAGATACAAAATATATAGTACAGAATGTATCAAATTAAACAGTTGAATTTTTAATAAAATAATAATCGAGCGCATAATACTTTATGAGTAATTTCTTACAAATGAGAGTGGCGTTAGTACAATGCCATAGTTTTGGATACTTCGTAAAAATATTGACTAATGAAAATATTACAGCAGAGGCAACCTGTCAGAGCTTTTTTCAGCTTGTATCTTAACATAACCCAAGGTTTGATAAAAATAATCGATATTTGTGGACGGTACTTTTCCTCTGCGTTAATATCGTCATTCTTGCATGTTTGACTAACAAAATTGTCTCTATTTGCGACCGAGCCAATTTACACTGTAAACCCGCAGCCGGATATTTGTTCGGCAGAAAATCAATGCAAATGTGATCTCAGAAACGAAAGACTTGGGTAGGCCTGTCTTGCACGACGAGAATTTCTACCCTAGCAATATTTTATCAGGAAATTTTCGTAAGTGGAACACTCAGAAGTTTTTCGGTTCAACACGACCTCAGGCATTACGTTCAAGAACTCTACGAGGAATTTTTAAAACGTAGTTATTCATTTTGCACCGATCAGTCGTCAAATACTATATCAATCGAATTTCTTTTCATGACTTTTAGCTTCTCTTTACCAAAAACGAATTGAAAAATCCTGAAAACAAAATGTTCATTAACAGGTTCCACATGTTTGAATCGAATATTGAAAAATAAATACGATAGGAAGCAGAATCTCCTCTGGGCAACAACACGATGCAGTTGAGGCTCATTTATGCATATCTTGCATTTGTTGCAAGACTGACTCATGAGTGTGTGTTACAAATGTATTATCACATATTTTTTGGAGTCAAGTGACAATATCTCGACACATCTAGCGTAAGTCTACGGTTGTTCTTACAAAAGTTTAACTCACCCAGACAACTCAGTAACTCTACATATTGACAACAAACAAATAAAACATTTAAGTGAAGTAATTTATACTATGAAAGCTCGGCACCAAATACTATCTAATTAATTATAACTAGTTGTTGGATTTCTTACGCTTCAAAATGACTTTAGAAATATACATGGAGAGCACATAAATACACGTAAGAACTAATTCTTCAATTCTATGAGTTCAAATAACACTTTTTTGGTGAGAGTTCATTTGATGTAATTTTCCTGTACCGTGGTCACACAGTCATTAATGCACTTTTGTACCACTTACCTTTGTAGTACCGATCTGAGGAGTGAAAGCTGACACACCTAAAAGAGTCAAGATTGCTCTGAGAGATGAGTAAAATCAATATTCTTTCAGAGAAAATTTCACTATAATATCCAGGTTGTTTTAGAATCAAGAATTCCTTCAAGGACACCTGAAGAAAACGTTGCTTAGAAGGTCCCTCTCTTTCTCTTCTTAACGTTAATGTCACCAGACGATAGTTTATTCATGTTGATTGGCCGGTTTTATGTTTGCTTTAATTAATCTACATTTTCTATTGAGCATCCAAAGATGCCTTGTGCACGCCTTGTCACTTTATACATGTCCCCTGTCCGGTGCAGACATGTCCATCTGTCTACTCTTGCTCCATGGCGTACTGGTAGCATGATGACCTCGCAGCCGAGAGGACCAGGGTTCGAATCTCGGTTCAGGCAGGTATTTCGCGTAACCAGGGAGTATGTAGTTCCCTTAGGGAAAGGAAGTTTAATCCACACATTCCTCATATCCCTCACCACGCCAGTCAGTAGTTATAAGGTATTAAAAACCCAACGGTAAAACCTGTTGGAAGTAAGAAAGGTTTTTACATGCCCACCTGTCCGCTTTATACACGTCCATCTGTCCGTTTCATACTTGTGCACCTGTCTGCTTCACACATGCCCACTTGTCCGCTTCACACATGCCCACTTATTCGCTTCACACATGCCCACTTGTCCGCTTCACACATGCCCACTTGTCCGCTTCACGCATGCCCCCTGTCCACTTCCAAAACTCCAGCAGCTCCTCTCCGAACGCCTTTGGAATGGCGCTGTATGGAGTCTTGCGTCGGAGGGAACATTGAGCGCTCCCCTCTGATGTACACTGAACATAATGTAACGAGGTTGGGCATGTCAAAAATATGCATTACGAAAATTAATTTTTTATTCCACATAAAGAAGCCACATTCAAAATACATACATTCGATGAATAAAAATTCACGAGCATACTTTTATTTCGCAAGAAACAATGAGCTCAACCCACGCATTGCAAACGATAATAATACGTGTATTGTCTACTTTTAGGGAGTATGTCATCAGCATAGGGAATGAGAAAAATTGTTCAAGCTTTCAAATTATTTCAATTTCTTATATTATTTTTAACAAATATTTTTTCGACGCATTTGTAACAAATTAACTACGACGTACCCCTTCTGATATGCGTGTTAGAGGTTCCTGAAAGCGACTGCCTTATCATCAGTATTGATAAGATATTAGTACCCGTTAACTACAGTCAGCATAACGACTAAATTGAAGTACCTGTGGTTTTCGAGGGATTTGCAGGCTTGAAAACCCCCCTCAGGTCGTCACGTTCATAGAGCACAAAAAATCGACGTCACGTAATCCGTTCACAGGGGCATGTAACTCTTTGAAAAAGCCCTGAATGCAAGTATTTAGAGTTGTTCTATAGAACTTGGGTTCTCTTCCGATCAGTAGCTCTGAACTTTTTTTAGAAGTGCTTCTAGTGAGAGATCTTCTATATGAAAGTCACTATCATCATTGTTTTCTTCTAGCTCATTTTTTGCTGAAGGAAGAAAATGAGACTCGGGGAGTAACTTCACTGTCGAGATCCATTGTTCTAATTCGGCTGCAGACTGCTTTGAAATCTGTAAAAAAATCAAATTTCAAAAAAATGAAGGAGTTTATGAAGTTGTTTGCTTGTTATAATGATCTTAAGGGTCTTAATTTAATTAATGTAACATCCTAATAAACTTTAAGTATCCTTCCCATTATGTATTTTCATTGTTTTCAGATTTGATGGATTTTTCTTTCTATAACACGTACAAATACGCGATCAACGAGATCAAAGAAATTGAAAATAGCAATGAGCCTAGTTGAAAATGCGTACTAAAAATGTTTGTAATGCAAAAAACTCCAGTGTTTTATATTGCACAAAGTGATTTAGAAACAAAGCAGCTCATATTTCAGATTACGTAGAATAGAATAGAATATGGTCACAGGAATCATCATAGTGACCATTCTTGAATTTCTGCCCAAGTTCTAAACCGAATTATTCTAGGGAAGTAAAACATGCTTACTGCACACAGTTGTCCTTCGTGCGTGGAGGGCGGCTCAAACTGCAGGCAGTAGGCCGTGCCGTGCAGCAGCTGCAGCACTTTGTCAAGTTGCAGCAGGAACTGCTTTCTTGTAACCATTTGAAGCTGAAACTCCTTGTTTGCCTTCATCAACAGCGGTGCATGAAGCTCGTACTTAGTCAGACCTGAAATTAAAACGTTCAGATTACTCAATGTATTACTGGCACTTTCACTAGAGAAAAATTTTATTGGCTTTGTACACCCTGATAATGGGTGTTTTCACCAGTCAAATGAAAATTGAATTTAAATCTGCACTTCAGCTCGTTGATACGTCCGTATTTACATCCCGAAGGCCTTGCTCAAAGAGAGCATGTTAACTAAGAAGTTTTTTGCTAAGTTTTAAAATTTTAGGTGATGAATTAGGGAATTTTTCCGTCTAGGCCTTCTTTTCTTTGCCAAATTTCCTTAAAAAAAGATAGTGCCGCCAGAATGAAAATGAGTGCGATTCGCTCGTGTCACTTTTGCAACTTTGTGATCATGACGATGTGTGAGGGCAAAATTTGAGGTATCATTAAAAAATATGAAGAACGCCTGATAACGAGCATTTGCTGAATTAATTTCCTTCACAATCTCTATAATTAACATTACCGGTATTATAAACATAGGTAACGTTGAAATATACAAGCAAAACGAACAATTTGACATGAACATTCCTAGCTGGAGTTTGAGTACGAAGAAACTTGATTATCACGCTTATACGTGTTCACCTGTCCGCTCCATACATGTCCACCTGTCCGCTCCATACATGTCCACCTGTCCGTCCCTGAAGCCTCACAAGTCGCCATCCTTTGACCAGACCGCGGGCCTTCAGTTACCTCGCAGTCGTGAAATTCCAGGGTCGATGACGTCGATGATGTTGAGCAGATGTTCGCAGCAGTTGATTTTCCTCTGGAGCTGCTGCTCGGTCAGCTCTCCGATGAGATACCCGGTGCTTCGCCCGTACATCTGAGATAATTTCAGTAAAACTTAGCTTATACCAAACTACATAGGACTAATATTGTCCAGTGTACATTATTTTCAATGACTCAATGGTGGGAGCAAATCAGAATGAAAATGTATGATAGGGCGTTATGCCTTTTTCAAAACTTCATCTCAGTTTTTCTTTTTCTAATTGACATCAATCTCTTCGACTGTTTCGGGCAGTATTTAAAGGCTCTCTGTGAATATTAAACGGAATTACGTTAGTGAACAAATCTACGAAATGAAGCCTGATATACATAATCAGTTGGAATAATTTTTCTGGCCTAGATCATTTCAAAAGTGCCGAACTAAAACAAGATCCTTAACAGCATTAATTTGGCAGAATAAAATAACAGTTACACCCAGTTTCGACATCAAGAGGTAAACAAAACAGACCTAACCAGTAACGACAAACTCAGCAGACCTATAGTTGAGAAAGCTATACGGACGTATCTTTAAAAACCACTCAGCTCTATTGATAAAAACATAAACTATCCGCGTATCACTGAAGCTACAAACCTACTCGGATCTACCGTTAAAAAATTACATTCACTTATCATAGAGATGAACTACACAGACCTATCGTTGAAAGACGACCTGACCGCTAAACTCGTTCGAAAGACCAACTATACAGACCTATTGTTAAAAAACACACTACACGGATCTTTGAAAACTTCAAGTTACCTGCGATAGGCTGTGCTTTAAACCGATCAGATGGAAGTGGTTGGGATGGAGGAGCTTCTCGTACTTGCTGAAAATTGTCTCGAGAGCCTGGAGGTCGTCGGTGCCAGCGCCCTGCACCTCGCGGTAAATGCTGTTGGTGAGCCTGCTCACCGCACCCACCGGCACCTGGCCACGAGAGTTCATACAATTATGAGTACAGGTTGGATCTCCCAAATCCTGCCGCCTCTAGGCCTGAGGCATGCCGGACGACCACAGAAAATTCAGGACCACGGAATGTATCTCGGTATCAGAGATTACGCTCCCTCCATTTTCAGTTTCACCAATTTGATGGTTTGAGTATCAACCATCTGGTGGAGCGTTGGAGTATCCGCATGGTTGAAGAACTATGCCCCATTACTGGGAAAACTGAATGACAGGATTACGAATTTATGATATTCAACCTGTAGTCTTCCACAGTCCTGAAGAAAGTTTACTACCATATGCATTTTTAAGTTGAAGAAGAGTTCTTTTGAGAGGATCAAAACATTAAATGCAAATTCAGGTACCCAGCATTCATCAACGGAACTTGAAATACTGGTAGTTCAGTTTTCTCAGATTCGACCGCCTTTTGAACGCGTGTTGTATCAATGGATGTCCGCTCAATTCATAAACTACAAATCTGTCATAGAACTTACTTCTTTCTCACACCAAAGTTGCAAGCGCACACTACTACTGCACAGCATACTGCGAGGTAAAACTTATGGGATTTTAACAAGTTATGGAACTTGTTTCATTGTCGCAATTGTTGCAGTTGCAGCCCGTCTTATTGACAGAGTGCAGGAACGTTGCACAGAGGTAAGTACCTCAGCAAAGCAGAATTTACCTTATGCCGCAATTTGTGCCATTGGAAGTCGGCCTTATTGAGAGGGTGCAGGGGGTCCTTGCAGAGGTTATGACCAGTTACAGAACTCACCTCATTGCCACAATTGGTGCACTGGTAGTCGGCCTTATTGAGAGGGTGCAGGGGGTCCTTGCACAGCACGGTGCCGCCACACCTCGTACACCTGAGGGCGCTGAAAAAGGTGCCCAGCTCGGTGGGGTCGCTGCAGCGGCTGCACACGCAGTCGAAGAACTTGCCGTACCTCAAGTGCTTGCGGCGCTCCGTTGTCCCCGACAGCAGGTGGGTGTACGTTGCTGTGGAACGCGATCTCCAACTCAGAAAACTGTACAGCAATACAGTGGTGTTTGACTGTTTTACTCCATATTATTCAGTCGAAGTGATCTTCTTGAGCGTAAATGGCAGGGCTTTAGAGTAACTTGTGCCTAAAAATTTAAAAAATTTAATGAAGATGCAGAGCACTATCCCAGCGTCAAATTGTAACATATGATAAACCGTAACGTAATTCGATCAGAAAACGAGGCTTCAAGTTCATTCTCATTTTGTGGTAGTACACTCAAAAAGCTACTGTTTTGCTCGTTCATTTTGTTAAATTGCATACTATTTCAATCAACATAAAAATATTTAATATTTGCGTTACCATACCGTGGCGAAATTTTTTTAAGCTATCGTACTTGTGCAGAATTATTTTTTGCAGAAAATTATAATTACTGCAGAATTAATTTTCGGGAGAAAAAATTTGCTATTTGTTCATCACAGTTAATTCGATTAGTACTGGAACATTTTTTCACGGATGAGTATTTAAATTATCTCACTTGCGTACAAAATCTATACCTGTAATTTGTTGTCCTTTCTTTATGGGCTGCGAAGCGATCATGTGCATGGCGAGTTGGTCAGTAAAGGTGTGGTGCGTGTTGGAGAAGCAGTCGTGAGACATCATGGCACTCAGAGGGTACAGGCCGCGAACGTTGCAAATGTCCGGTGATCCTGGGCACAACGATATTACCTCACCACCAGTTACCGCACCAGTATTACCTCACCACCAGTTACCGCACCAGTATTACATCACCACCAGCTTATAGGCTCAGGCTTAATAGTAACTGCAACTCAAATTACTATGAGCAGCGAAAAGAATAACGAAGCTGGAAACAAAGGTAAAGAGTAAATAATACGTATATGCGAGAAAGTGTTTTATTAATTCCGTATAAAGATAAAAACAGATGAGAGAACAATTTTGCAACATTTGTCGAGGGTAATACTTACGTCCATGTATACGTCAAATTAGCTTAAATTCAAATTGAATTGAGAAATCGGCTTGAAATTGACTACAGCGAAGTGAGATACGAGCACAGGGAACAGCAGCGCACGCGTTCAAGTTACAGACCTGTTTGCACCTCGTGGCAGTTGACATCGAGAACACCAGTCACGCTGTGGCACAGGGCGTCGTCCACCCTCAGGCCCAGACGCTCCCTCAGAAAGTTGCAGACGTTCTTCTGTGAGACAGATTTTGTTGTACAATGATTAGCAGGTCCCTTAAGCTGCTGGCTACGAGTTTTGTTGGCCCAATTAACTATGAATGAACTTTAAGCTTGAGTTTAGCATAAAGAAGATATGTAAATAGAAGGTTGGTCTGAAATAATTAACGTCCGTTGTTGTCTCTTTGTAATCATGGCGTACTCGTATGAGATCAGATTGGGTTTAAATTATGTTGTAGAAATTACGTAAAGTTTTCCAAGCAACAATATTATGAGTGACTTTTGATTGAAAATTTAACTTTAAACTGGGAGAAATCATTTTTCAATCGTGATTTGCGCAATACTATTTCCTAATTAACATATTTATTATGGTCTAATGCGTATGTAATTCTATACTAAATACTGAAACAGGTAGAAAATTGAAATTTAATTCGATTATTACGCCAAACAATTCTTCTCAAAAATTAAATAGAATCAAATACTACGCGTACACGAGATTGAAAAGAAAGTAATCAAAACGAGTGGAAAATTTACTATTGTAAAACTCGGTTGGTTAATGTAGATTTTCTTTATTTTGTTTGCAATTTCTTATAAAGTGAATTTAATGTTAGCCTAAGAAGAAATTCGATCACCTGTAAAACAAAGAACAAAGGCAAAACTATCAATAACAATTGTAAAATACAACTGTTCGAGCGGAGTTTGGGGAAATTTTGTCAACGATAAGCAGCAAAAACTTCAAGCAGAGAAGTACAATACGAATACGCTATGCTCCATGGATTAATACACTTTTTTTACTTAAAACGTAAATATTAACTCTTGAAATTCTCAGGAATAAACGAGATACGTGTTCCAAGCACCTGCTCTGTATTCCAGAGTTCAGATCCTCTTCTGAGGTCGTCATGAGGTTCCATGGCCCGTAAAGTCTTCCATTTTTCCGGGTCCGCCTCTTTCAACATGAGGCATCGGAGAGGCAAGATGCTCTCGAACAGAGGATTATCTTCACCGAAGTCGGAAAAGTTCAATTTGAAGTTTGCTCCCACAAAAGCAGCACATTCTAAAGGATGGAGCCCCCTCAGTTCGCACTCCGCGCTGCATAGAGGCCACGAGCACCTGTGTGAATGCAGCCCGTTATACTCCAGCGTTAGTCATGCAGGTACTCGGAAATATTATTTAAAAACGCTCTTTTTTCATCACGTCGGTATTAGAGTAATGAAATAAGGTATTTAAGCAAAAAGATGAAGGTGGAAGGTTTGAATTTTCTTTGTGTTAATGCTCGCTTTGTCGTACCTTCAAAATCGTGGAAAAAACAGTTAAATATTTTGTCACGTACTCCACAGTTCTACGAAGACCTAATACCCAGTAAACAAGGGCTCATTCGCAATGTACTCTCGGACCACAGCTCACTGCACAACGGCAGATTGTAAGGCTTAACATTTTCTTATAAGCTAAACTAATGCAGTATAAGCTTCGCACTTGTAAAAAAAAACATCACGAGAACAGTATCGGAGCATTCATTACTATTAAACAACAAAGTTCTGATTCTAAATCCTTGTTCGCTCGAACTACGAGGTCCTGCTAGGTTACTTGGAGCATCTGTGGAGTGTGTCTTCGTAGAGGCGGCGGTAGCAGCCGAGGCACAGCAGGTCGCTGCTCTGTTTCGGCCCGTGCACCACAGGGCAGTCTTCGTACAGTCTCTCGCCCTCACCGATGTCTGCCTTGGCAACGATGCATCTGAGAGAAATATTCGTCTAAAAATTGTGATAAAACCGTAAATTGAAGATCCTAAACTTAAGTTTTTAAATCGCAGTCTTTAGGTTATCAGTTGTACGACGAAAAATATTTCAACTGTAAAGGTTTCAAATATAATTGTAATTTTTTTGCTGAAAAAATCTATCAAAATACCCGCTACGAAGCTTGGCTTAAGATTCTGGACGCACTAACTTCAAATTTCATAGAATTTTAATCTGGCTACGACCAAGGGAATGTGAACAAATCTGAGAATTTGAATCAGAGTTTTCACTATTAATTCTCGGACACAAACCAATTTTCGTAAATAAGAGACTGTGATGAAACCGGTCTCGTTGAGAAGGTTTGGTGAATTACATTTTTCTCAAATAAGATGAAAAGGTAAAAAATAAATAAACAAATAAATACAAATGCGTTCCATCAAGCCACATGTCTGTTTTTAAGTAAAACATCCTGGAGCTGAATAGGATTTTTTTTTGCTACATTAAAAATCAAATAAATTTCTAAGGGTATCCGCATGTTGTAGTTCTTTTATTTTAAAGGGTTAGTTAAATGGGTGAATCAGAAACTAATTTCTTCCACGACGGGATCTCAACTCTGCAAATTTAACTAAATGCTTAACCTATGTTGATCGCACCTCTCGACTCACAATGGGCAACTTTTTGTCGAATTAAAGTTACTTGTAATGAGGCACCGATATCACAATATTTCATTATGATGTAGGAGTTAATATATTCTCACTTAAACAACTAGAATTTTTCAGATTTGTGTTTAGTTCCTGTAGAAGGGTAACAACGATCTTTCAGTAGAGCCAGAAAGCTATCTGAACACGTACCAACGCTCCCAGAGAACTTGATTCACCTGGTGAAAGCCCTTGCTATTTTCCTTCTGATGCTCCCCTGCGAGTTAATTTGATACTAAGCCTCTCACCCTCGCCTCGTAATCCTAATGAGTAAACATTCAAGCATAAACTCCCCAAAACCTTTGTTTAGATGAGGAGCCCATTATGGGGAGCCGTACCTGCCGAATGGTTCTTTGTATATAATTTCCCATTTGACGTCGCCGCATTGACGGAGGCGTGACAGCGCGTGTGGAGGAATGGTTTTCTGTAAAAAATAAATTACCGTTACTTCCAGTGAGAAAATTGCAACTCTAAAAGACGTTACAACACTTGTTGTATCATCCACTTTGAATAAGTCATCATATTTGATGTTTGAATTTTTTAGTGTGTGTCCTTTTGGAATCGATGAGCGATGAAAAGCCATCACCGTGCAAGATTCTTTAGCTCGCTAAAAAGGACGCGAAATAACTTTACTAGAAATCGATTACTTTCCACTGATGGTGCAGCTATTACCTGAATAAGAGGAGATTCACTACGTATTAAGAATTGAATTTTGAATAGTTTGTAGTATCACAAATTAAAAGCCTATACATATAAGACTGAAATACCATGTCCTTTAAGAATTAAAATCTTCACGAAATGAATGCGAAGAAGGTTAGATTTTTTGGAAGCTCTGACTCGTTCCAGAGAGTATGCGGTGATGAAGGTGAGTCATGTTACACCGAAAAGCTGCTAAGTGCGGAGAGGATTAAAACATTTAAAAATTCCGTGTTTTTATTGCCAAAAAAGAAGTTAGCATGAAATTTTGACAATTCATCCTTATGTTTTTATGAGGAAACTTTGGAAATTAGTGCTCTAAAAGTGGATATAAAATGTGCTCCGAGTGATAGACAGGAAATTTTGATGGCATTAAATGAGTTCAATAAAGCGAGAGTTGTGAAGGTGCAGCGGATACAGAAGTAGTGAACTGGTTTGTGAATAGGGATGAGCTCTAAGTGTCTTTTTTATTGGCCGAATGGGACAACTGCATGAACGGCTGCGTAAAGATGACGATACAAATAGCACGTTGAAAAAATTGAAGTCTGTATTTATGCAAAAAGGTAGTAAGAGGAGTGCAACGTGAGAGAGAAATTGCCCTGAAATATTAGTGAGTGTGGGTTAGGAATTAACATAGCATGCAGGCTACTCGTTCTCCAAAAGCAGTCCTTATTGCAGCCAGCCAGGCCACCCACTTCGTCGTTTCAATCTCGAGAATTCAGGGTGTCGGAATAGAAGCGATGATGAAGTGCGAGAAAATCAAACAATGAAACAGTGAAATACCGGGTGATGTGAACACAAAGGAACTCATACGTTTAATTCGACATACAAAAGTTAAGAGCGCCAAACCGAGAAAAATATTCTGGCGCAAATCCAAAACACTAACGAAGCATTCAGCAAATTGAGCTCCTATCAAATATCCTTGCGCACTGAACTCCGTATGAGTAACTCTAATGTCAGTCAGCCATATAAAGGCTTGTCTATGTTAGCGTGATGGCCTCGCAGCCGAGAGGACCAGGGTTCGATCCTTGGCTCACGCAAGCATTTCACGTGAGCTCGGAGTACTTCCCTCGGGAAAAGAAGTTTAAACCACACATTCCTCACATCCCTCACCACACCAGTAGTAGTAAGGCATTGAAACCCAACGGTAAACTTGTTGGAATTAATAGACTTTTTTTTGTCATGTTTCTGACGCAGATCGTTTTTCAATAGAGTTGTCCCCCCACACTCGCATGTCTATCTGGCCAGCAAAAGGCAGGCATGCCCATTTATATATTGTATGCATTTTTATGATAGGAGTACTTTCATTTTCAGCAGGTATGGGTGTCAGTCGTTCAAGAACGGTTCTCTGTTTGTGAGTGATTGTCAAAAGCAGTCATTGGTCAAAGAATTCTTTCATCATTACACACATTTAGTTTTAAACATTTTTGCTCAAAATTAGAATACCCGGGCCTAAATTCTTACTAGATTATAATTTTAAACGAATATGAACAGTCGCGGTACGTTAGTTTTGTTAATTCCTGTCAAACCTCGTTTCAACAATCAATCATTTTCACAGAACTTTTCTCACACCAACCCTGTTGAAATGGTTTTCAAATTTCATGATATCAAATTATCATTATAATACATCTACTTATCATTCGATACATCGCGTTTTCTAATAACTTTCATCACCGGCTCGACCATCCATTCCTATTAACAAGCTAGCGTGATCCTTCAGAGTGTGTTCTTCTGTTTCCTCACCTTATCAGTCTGACTCCACGGCGGTTCTTCCACTGCAGACATTTTCTCTCGAGAGACCGAGCAATGTTAACAGGAAACAGCTCCTCCTGCGAGACTTTCGGATGCGAGCCAGAAACACAGAGAATGAAGCACGGTAGCAAATTGTTATAAGTTTTTACACTGCCACGCGTGACTGCAAAATGGAGATTGTGAGTAAGATATCACAAATTAAAAATGCGTGTGCTACACTGACCCAAAATTCCACGACGTAAGACGTTCAGTCGCTTGATATTGTCTGACTAATTCTACTCAAACAAAATAGCCTCTCTAGTATTGAATTACGTTTACAATTTTTCACTACTTGCCTCACGTTACTGATAATTTCGCATCACATAACAAGCTTTCGGAGCTTCGGTAAGTGCGAAAAAACAGCACAAGTTGAGTGAAAATGAAGATAGACTGAATTGTAGACGAAAGCACTATGAACGAAGAGCAGCAAGGTTAGGAAAATATAAACTCTAATGCAGAGACCGACAAGGAGACGAAGACAAACTTTATGGATATAATTCATTTAAAGTGATAGTGTTATTGATAAATGAGAGCTGATGAGCGTTACCAAATTAAAATGACAAACCTTGCGCTTTTGGCAAAGTGATCATTTGATACATCTACATATGTGATTCACAGCTAGCGGCAGCCTGCCGGGAAACCGAAGCACAGTATCACAATACAGTTGACCCTCGCGTCAATGGACTAAAATGGGGGAGAATTGGTCCAATAATGCGGTATCTACAGGTTACATCGCTCGATGTTTTAAAACGTGCATCGTTTGCCTGCCCGAAAGAGAGATCACGTTGTATTTTTTGGAATCGCGCTCTGAAATGGACCAAGTTGGCGATATTCACGAATCGAAATTGTTCTGAGGTTTGTTGGGACGATCATCAACTGTACATTCCTAATGGCGTTTTCGACAGAGTTTGTATTCTGAATTAGCTGCATTTACTCTTAGTCATTTTCGTGCGCTTCAGGTAAGGTATACCTGAAGCGCACGAAAATGCTCCAATTTGTTATGTTGAGTAATTAACACCCTGCTCGCCTAAAATGTTTGTTCGGAAAGCCACGAAGATTGAGACATGGCGGGCAGTGGGCCGGAAGGAAGGTGGGTGACGGGCAACATCAGAGGCGTCCGAAGCTATTTTTAAAACACATCTAAAAAAGCTGCTCCCTCCGTCTGGCTACCTTCTGCAGTTCTCTTCCCTCCGGACTTGTGCACGCGTCTGTTTTTTGTCTAAAGTTTTAATGACTACATCCCGTCGTCTATATGCAGCATTGGGCTGATGAAAAAGTAAATTTCGATTTTATTTATATCACTATGGGACACCGTATTTTATTTTTAGCATAAAAATAAATTTAAATAGGATGGTATGAGAATGAAAATGTTTACGATACTCATTATCAGAGGCAGAAGCGCTGTCAAAGTTTCCTGCTCAATACATTCACAAATACATTGCCCCATGTCATCACCGCAACTTTAGGATCGTTAAGATCTGCCCCCTACAACTGAAGCTGACGCACTCATAACATTCGGCACAAGAAATAAAGGAAAAATCAGCGGAAAAGAAAGAACAGAACGAACACTCAGATCGAGAACACTCAATATACACTCAGCAGCGCAGTTACGCTGCCAGTCGGAATTATTTTCACTCCAGTTAATACACGACTGATCTGCGAGTCTCACAGCTTAAACATGAAAAGCAACCCTCTTTAATGCATATATGGGTGTGTGGCTCTTTTTTAGAGCCATTTAACTAAATAAATCTTCAGTTGAAAATTCAATTTTTTTAGTTGGGAAAAAGCTTGCTTTCCGATAAGTTAAAGATTTCATTAAAATTTGAAATCCTGTCGTTCAAGGTGCTCAAAGAACGAGTTCCCTCGTTCGCGACTGTTTCATAACAGAGTCTAAGTCGGCATGGAGGTGAGAAAAATATGAATGGAACAAATTATGGTCATTTCAACGCAAAATCCCTTTTTTATTTAAATTTTGGTGTATCGAAATATTGACTATAAATTGACGCTTTCGCTGATGGTTTGATCGAGCATGATGCAGCGCACCGCGCTTACGAAATCATTAATTATTCTTCAGTAATTCGGGATTACACTCACAGGAAACAGAATTGGGACTTGAAGCACTAAAGATAGGACAACTCTCTTTACAACATCTCTTGCATCTGATGCATCAAACTTGGTTCCATTTGTCACCACAAGTTGTTCGAAGAGCTCGATAACGGACGTCCAGTGAGACACACAAGTCGCAACATTTCAGGCCGGGTTATGGGACAAGGAAACACCGAGACACGGTGTGATTTGATCATAAGGTGTCCCATAAACGGCACCCAGTGTTAAATTTCAATGCGTACATAAATATAGATAATAAGACTCGTTGCAGGTGAACATTTGGCTCGCATTGGGTTTCCGCCATGCAAACAAAGCACAACTAATAACAAATATGTGAAGTACAGTATAATCTTGGTCTTGCAAAATTCATTGTAATTATCCGCTTTTTAAATATGGCGTCCCTTTAATGAACGCCCAAAGCTTCAATAGACCAAGAAAGCACTCGCGCTCGTGAGTATCGCTGCTCGAGAACTGACAGAAATACTTGGCAGATCTTAGACGTTTCTGGCACGTGGCCGCCTTGTTGCTGCTGTGGCAAGTGTGCCTTGCGTGCCCCAGGGTGTGTAGTGTATCACGCAAGTGTGGAAGGTGTTTGCGATGTGTTTGTTTTACACGCTGGTTAAAATTGCTTAAATTAATTTATTTAGCTCGCTGCATCATTTTATACAATGAAGTTTCAAGTTAATCTTCATAAATAACATGACAATCGCATAGCCCTTTCGCAGCACATGAAGACAGTTTTTTCCAACGCGGAAATTTTAGCGTTTACTTTTGATTAATTAATAAAACTTCCAAGTTCTAATCTCCAATCATTTCCTAATTACATTCGCTGACATTGAAATAGAAATACACCTTTGAATTCTTTCAAATTATTCTGGCTTAATGCGAGTTCAAATTACAAATCAATCCTTGCCCACAATAAAAAGAAAATTGTTTGCTTTCTTGAAATTAGGAAAGGATTCAAGAGCATTTCAACAACAATTCCTATTTTAGTGCTCTCTGTTAACTTAAAGGGTAAGTTCTTCTTTGCGTGAACATATTGAAAGAACTCATACATCATCAATATTTTTCGTCGGTTATAAAATGATAGTCGATGGCTACTGCGTTTTTTTAATACTAATGATGCACTCCCGAATACACAAATGCTTACATCCGAGGGTAGTGAATAATACCTGACATAATCACCTCTTCAGTTTGATTAGCTTGCAGTAACAAACACGTCGCGCTCGCGTCATCGACTTTTGGGCACGGGTCACTGCTCACCCTGTAACGACCAGAATTATTTTTCTGGTAAGATTGCAATTTGCTGCGTACGAAAAACTAGCTGCAACCTCACGTGCGTATCCTAGCAATACGAGCGCATTTAGCTTTTGAAGAAAAAAGAGTGGCATCCTTATAAAACGGGATTGCAGGGTCATTTGGTCAATAAAGGCTTTAGCATCATATTGCATCATATTGATGTTTTTTTGGGGTTTTGAAGTCTGTCTTACTCGCACGCGCGAACAGCCTTTTGAGTTCCATTTAAGGTTCAGGGAGCGTGTCTGTGATGAAGAATCAGTTCATGGGAGGTTGTCGTCTTTCTTTCCTTCGGCTGTGTTGTGTTCTGGTGGACATGTGCACCTGTTCAGCTGCAAGTTATGTTCGGGAATCCATAGGCGAGTTCTACAATAAAGCCTTATTTCTAGGTTTGAAGAATTTCAGTATTTCGAGAGGCGTAAGGAGGGTTAATGAAACATAAAAAACCAAGAATAACTTTTTCAACTCATCACAGTTTTTAGTGTCTAGGAAAAAATGTTCATTAAATTTTCCTCAAGGTTCAAATGGCAAGAGACTCGAAGGCACAATTCTATCATTATAAAGGCAACTCACTCGAATAATTAAACTTTCCCAAGAACGCTGTGAAGATATGAAGAAAATACACGTTGGTCTTTATTATACTTACAGACCACTTTTTTGAAACAATAACAAAGTATATTATTGTCAATTTCGTAAAACTGTGCAAAATAGCATCCAATGACGAGATGTGGTTCCATATTTTTTATCTACACGTCCAGTTTGGTTCGGAAGACACGCTCACACACTACTTGGTCCAGCGCATGGCGGCTTCCTCGACCCGCGTCCGGCACCGCAGGGTGGACTGCTGGCACTGGACCTGCATGCCAAAAGTTCGACTGCGAGGTGGTCAGACGCAAGATCTATTTGAAAAATTGCCACGGGAATCCTGGAAGCAATACACGACTCCACTCAAAGATGCAGCCTCGTCGCCTGCAAAGCAATGACTTAAAATTCCCCGGGAGTAAACTTTATTGGGCCTAAATTTAGCGCGTGATACAGCTGGCGGCTTTGTTATTGCCGTCAGGTCGCCACTACCTCAGACTGCGACGAACAGACCTTCTCTCCCATTTTGGCTGACGTGCTCCAAATAGTCAACAAGCCTTCGCAGATAGATACCTTCTTCCTAATGGACTCACAGCGAAGTGCTGCAATCATATCTCATGTATTCACCCAAGTTACTTTTTCAGTTTGCGCATTCATGCAAATAATTAATCCGACTGAATTTCTACGCCTCGATTCCTATGTTTTAACTAATTCCATTGTAGGAAAAATCTCTCGAAGTCAAATTCCCCCCAAAAAAATTTTCCTACTTCGGTGAACTGAGCCGCGAACTATAGCTGCAACATTTTCAGCTGCGGGATAGGGTCTCAAAAGCTGCTGTGTCCCAACAGCTGCGGTGGCAGAAGAAGAGCCTCTACGAAAAGCGGTGACAGACGCGAGTTTTGAGCGAGACTACGCAAGAGCGCGCTGCGGCCGCCGGTATTAGCTGCACTCTGACCGGATCTGTTAGTAAAAAAGCTAGCAAAATTGTGTAAAATATAACTTAGATCTAATCGTGAGCGAGCACTGAGAACATGCTGTCAATAATAGCGAGTGATGGGCGCTCGGCACGTTTGTAACAGGTGTAGTCTATACTCTGGATATTCTGTGGGTTCTAAATTGAAATAGACATAGGTTATTTTTACAGGTTTCTAAACAAACAATTACACAAGCTAGGTTCTAGATGGTTCTAGATAATTAAATTCATTGGTGATGTTCTAAATAGTTCTAGAAAACCAAATACAAACGCTCTGTTCTAAATTGTTCTGAAGAACCAAACATACAGGTCGTGATCTTAATCCTTCTAGATGATTAAAGAGTATTCTATTCTTCATTTTCAAGGACAAGGATTATATTTTCAACCGCGTTAGTTCCCTTCTTCCACCACACTTTATGAAATCCCACCCTGAGGTTATCATAAAGTTTTAAAGTGTACGGCTAGCAAAATATTCCAAATTAGAGTACTATATGACGGCAAATAGTGATCAGAATTCCACATGTTACACGAATCCGTCATTGAAGTCGTCGCTCACATGCCTTAAAGCTACGTTTTCCTATGAGAGGAAACTATCAACTGCCAATTTTCCTGAGTAATTCCTCGAGCGTGAGATCCTGGTCAGAGAGTTTCGATTGGTCGAAATTGATCACTGGAGTCGGTAAAAACTTCTCATCGGGTAGTCCCTTAATTTTCTCTTTCCACTTGAGCACTTCGGACAAAGACTGGCGAGCGATCTGGCCGGGGACGAGAAAGAAGGAAAAAAGATAAAATTAAATTGCCTTGAACGCTACGAGCTCCCTTATATGATACTAGATAAAGGTGTAACTGAGTGACAGTGAAATAAAATATTCAGGCCATGCTTAAGAGGAACAAGAACTAAATGGCGTGGTGGCAACGTGTTCATTCCTAAGCCTACTAAAGATAAGAACAGAATACAGAAGCCAAAGAGCAACGATGAATGGAACGTAAAATACAAGTAAGCCACAGAACCGCATGGAAAAGAGTACCCTGTGAAATAAATTCTCTTTGCAGGCATGGGAAGCTACTCAAAGAGCCCTTTTTCTACACTCCTTGTTCTATTATTTCCAACGCAACTTACTTAGCGCATTTTGTTTACAACCTGCTTTACATGTTTTTGCCACAACTTTATTGCACACTTTATCCCCCACGTGTTTTGTACAGTTCGTTCACAACTTACTTTGCAAATTTTCCCCTCGAAAGCAGAAGGCGCTTCGTGCTGCAGGCAACGTATCACATTCTCCAGCAGCTGCTGAGGTTCCTGCAGCTGCTGAAGCAGGTCAGACCTGGTCAGCTGCCTCTGCATGTATGCTCTGTTCAGCTGCATCAGCAGTGGCACCTGAAGCTCGTACTCCATTATTCCTGCTCATTCAAGTCCAGGATATATTTAAGGTAACTAGTAACTTCAGGGGAAAGCAGAGTTTGTATTCTACTCAAAGGAGTCTCGCCCAAAGCAGCCTAGCCAACCACGTCTCAATACCATCGTGTTGAAAAAATAATATTTTAAAAAGCTTCGCATAACCATCCACGACTCAGGGTATAAAATATATAACTCTTGTTTCAGTAGTGCAACAACTTCAAAGTCTCCGCGACCAAGGGTTCAAAATATCTGGTAGTTCAAATACAATGTAAGTTGTGAAATTATCGATGTACATGGCATCCGAAGCACTATTTGTGAACTGAACTCCTAAGTTTCCGTGGACAATAATTCCAGGCCCCTAACACCCTAACTAATGTGTACTAGTCTCTAACTCTCAATAGACAAGAGTTTGAAGTACTGGAATCGAAGACTCAAATCAGTTGTAAACGAGCCCTTGAGTCTCATCAGGCTATGGCTCGAATGTAATATAAACTGCAACTCCTCGTACACTATAACCTCTAAATCTCGCTAGACCCTGACTCGAGGTCTCGAAAGCCTAAATTTCTGTTCACTAACCTCTAAGCCTCGATATGCCGGGGTCTAAGATGTCCAATATTTTGAGCACGTCGCGACAGCACTGCATCTTACGGTTGAACTGCCACGGCGTCAGGTCGGCCATTTGATGCCCCCCAATTCGACCGTAAATCTGAAGTACAAAAGCTAAACTGAAAAATTTTATTCAGAAGTGGGGGCAACTTAAGAATCATCCAATGAACATTACGCCAGTAATCAGCAATACACATTCCATTGAAAACGAGAGACTTTTTCAAATATTTTGCATCTGTAGGTACTGATATATGTATATACATGTGTCTTCTTTTGTTCAGTTAAATGTATCACAAGTATTCCATTCTACGTTTTAGTGTAATTTTGAAGTTACAAATAAGCCAAGCCTAACACATCGGCCCAGGGTGGTCTTCGTGAAATGAACTGTGGATTTGGGATTGAATTATCGCCCTAGATGCACTCTCTTAGCTAGCGTGGCAGGAAGTTCTATTTAAATCAGTAAAGTCACTGATTTGACGAAATGGCTTTTCATACAATTCGCGAAAAAATTACGCTGTGCAAAAATTATAACAGAGGTATTCCAAGTTACAGCCGACTCACTTGCGACAAACTGCTTTTGATGGCAATGATGTGAAAATGGTTGGGATGGAGCATCGAAGAATATTTCTCCAAAAGTCCTTCCAGAATTTCGGGATCTGTCTCTCCGGCCATAGCGATCTCAGCTCCGATGAGGCAAATGAGGTCGCTCACTTCACCATTGTTCACCTGAACACAGATAATACGGAGGGTAAAAATTCGCGCAGTAACTCATGCCGAAATTTCGGGGGCTCAGAACAACAGTTGTTTTCGTCTTGAAAGGCATTCTGAATGTCTTTACTTTGTAGAGTCTACCAAAAGGCATTAAAAATACTCAATTTCTACTTTTATCTTCTTAACGCGAAGGCGATACAAGTAGTAAAATGGAAAAAGTTCTTTATACTACACTGCGAAGCTCCATCCATGAAGTCATTCAGTAACGAGCGAAATTACCGGACTGTAAGAGTACAGTAAAGCGCAGTAATTCACGAATCCTAATTCAGGTACGCTCTAATTCACTATAATTTATTTCAGACCATTAAATATTCATGAATTTGCACTCGGCATCACTGACGCATGGAGGTGATGCATCGCATCGGGTTCCTGCTTGACTCTCAACTAATATTTACAATTATTGAATTTTGGTGTGCTAGTATATTTATCAGATTTATTTATTACGGGTTTATTTATATATATACAGTGGATTTATTGGTTGATTTATTTTTTATTCTGTTTAAACGGATGTGGAACAAATTTACTTATATATTTAAACGAATATTTACGTTTCTGCTCAACTCTCAACTAACATTTGCTACTTACAAATTTGGGCGCTTTGTTGTAAAGGAATATTTTTAATGGATTTTGACCAATGAATATGAGAACACTCAGCAATAACAACAATCAGCTAGCAGGTGAATGAAAAACTTTTACGGTCAAAGCATAACAAACACGAACAAAGGCAACACGTCGTTTAGGAAAAACAGAACTTCAGTGTTCTTTTCAGGGGAAAAAGGGAAAACAATAATGCGTAGGCTTGACTACTCGATCCTACAAGAAGAACACAGAATTTCTTACTGATAAATTCATTCAAAGTATCATGTCCAATCTGTACTTCCAAATGTTGGTTGGTGTTAAAATGATTTAGGTACAATTTGTTTAGTCCGAAGAGACGTTTTACTCATGAATTTAATCGAAATTTTGAGATTTTTGTTATTTTGAGAGGGATCCACCTCTTTCAAAGGATGCAGCGAGTGCTGCAGAGGAAGGTTCATCGTAAAAAAAGCTCTACAACCGATAACAAGATAACCAGTTACAGAACTCACCTCATTGCCACAATTGGTGCACTGGTAGTCGGCCTTATTGAGAGGGTGCAGGGGGTCCTTGCACAGCACGGTGCCGCCACACCTCGTACACCTGAGGGCGCTGAAAAAGGTGCCCAGCTCGGTGGGGTCGCTGCAGCGGCTGCACACGCAGTCGAAGAACTTGCCGTACCTCAAGTGCTTGCGGCGCTCCGTTGTCCCCGACAGCAGTTGAGTGTAGATGCCTGTGTTGCGGACGTGGAAAAAGGGCCGTTGATTGGAAACTTATGTACATGAAGCGAGGAATTTGCGCATTGAATAAAATAGATGGTAACCTTGACGGAAATGGACTTCATCTGCGCAATTGTTCGCATGAAGCGTACATTGAAGTTGAGAAATTTGCAAAGTAATTAGATATAACACGTAATAAAAGGGTAGGCAAATTTATGAGTCGACAATTCACGTACATCATAATTTTGCTAATGTCAGAGTAGGCATTGTTAAGAAAAACTGTAGATGCACAGTCATTAAGGATCGTGAAATGACCTTTAATAAAACGTCTGTGTCAGTAGTGGACGAATTATTTAAACTGAAAACCTGTAACTATGTACTGACCAATTTTCGAACAAGTTTCATTAAAGAAATATCCTGACCTTGATGGATACGTCACCACTTCGGATGCAAAAACTATTGTTTTGTACAAAATTTCGGCTCATGATTTTAAATAATTAGTATAGTGGGCTATACTAATATTTATATTTCTGTCGTTGTACGTGCAAGCAGGAAGTAGAGCGAAGGGAAAAAGAGTCTAAATTAACATTATCGCTGCTCAATGATATTCTAATAATTGCCGTCGCTAGTAAGTGCAGGTCTGCGAGACGGACTATTTTATTAGTTTTTTTTTGTGCATCCTGGTACAGAGCGCTCTGCTCGATAATACAAAGTAATTTTTGGACAATATTTGCCATACACTCGTGTACATATGTATACAATTTCTCGGAAAAATTGCAAGTTCCAGGCCTATCCATGCCATAATTATTCTCAATTGAGTATTCAAATGAAACTAGATTTACTATTTTTAATAATCTATGCAAAAATGTCATACTTCGACATTCACTTTCATTATGCAATGAAACAGAAAAATAAAAATACCCATTTTTATTCTGTATTTCACCGTTCGAATTATATAATCCTGCGTTCAATTACTGAGTACGACGAGGTATAATCGAATAACAAAAGCCTTTAAACGAAGGCTAGCAGCAAATATAGTTTCTTCCATTTTCAATACATTAATGAGAAGTCTGTCAACTGCTAATGTCAAAAATTTTGCTATCTCAGATGGTTTAATTTAGCGACAAGCACTTCCAATTGCCTTTCTTTTTAATTCGTATTTAGATTTTTTGTCTCCCAAATGATATTCATACGTAAAAAGACGGATGGGTCGAAATGAACCATTTCGAGGTTTAAAAAATCATAATTAGGTTCACTAACGTTGATTTTACATGGATTAGAAAATTGTATTTTCTTTCAAATTCATTCATTCAGAAAAAAAACAGTTTTTTGATGATACAGGAATTTTTTATCTGATTTTGGTCATTTAGACGAACGGGTCAAATTGGCGCATCGTTCTTTCTACTCACATAGTGTTGAATGAGCTCCCTTCTAGAAATGGGCAACTTCAAATGTTCATTTTAGAAATATAGGCACTTGAAATGTCCCCATTGCTTCTTTTTTACTTGTTTTACCTACCGTATCCTTCACAGAACGATTCAGAGTTTTTTTCACATTAACTGTTCCTTTCATTCTCATGCCAATAAAAGTAGTGTGTGCAATGAACGAATTGATACTTGTTTTTTTCTGCCTTATTCCATGTCAGTTTGAATACAATTTTTCCTTTTAATTCACATTGAAATCGGAACAAAAAAAAACGCTGTGTCCGCACGTTTCCCTGTTATTCACAATGACCATATGTTACTCAGTATTTGTCGTATCTACTCGTCCCCTCGCATTCTTTAAATCCCCATGTTACCTGGTATTCTCTTCTCTACAGCCATGTGTCACCTGGAACTCTACACCCACACGTCACCTGGCACCCTAGATACACACGTCACCCGACACTCTACACCCACAGGTTACCAGGCACTCTTTACACTCACACGTCACCTTCCACTCTTCACCCACACGTCACCAGGCACTCTATACATACACCCACATGCCACCTGGTATTCGCTATACCCACCCGTCACTTGGCATTCACTATGCCCACCCGTCACTTGGCATTCACCATACCCACACGTCCTTAGAATTCATCATACCCACACGTCACCTGTAATCTGCTGCCCCTTGGCAATATTCCTGGAGGCGACGACCACCATGCTGTGGTCGTCCATGATGGAGTGCTGGGTGTTGTTGGTGCAGTCATGCGACATCATGGCACACAGGGGGTACAGCCCTCGAACTCGCGACTCATCTGGAGCTCCTGCAATTGTTTAGTGGGAAAAGAAAAAAAAAACTGAAAACTTTCGAGTTCGTAGCATGGAAATAGCACAGGGACTTCGAAGTATTTTTAAGTATCAGATGTGGAACAATCGAAATTTGTATTCGTCGTGGTTTTTTATATTTTGTACGGGTTATGATGAAGTTAATGCATCTATGTTAAGATAAAGAAAAATACTTTCCAAAGAAACTCGCTCATTTAAATGGACAAACTTTCAGTGATAAAATGAAGTAAATAGATTGTAATTTCGAAAAAACTATTGGTTGAATTTAAGTTAATCTATGCTCTGGGTAAGCTAATACCAGTGCATTCCTGCGTATAAACTTCGTATTATTTTTCCAGCCCTAAGTAAGAAAGTTGGGTAAATTTCCTCATTTTCGCCTTGCTCCATTTCCACCAGACATACGTGGATAGGCCCTTCAGCTGTGGTCTACATCGACATTTTCGTTTTTGCTCGAGACGGAGGCAATAAAATGAGTCGTACACTTGTTCGTTCAAAAAAGCTACATCAATTCAAGAAAAAACAATGATTTTTTTTTTGTTTTTTGAATGCGTTTATGAAATGCGATGTTTTTCAGGTTAAAAATAATTTGTTTATTATTTATTTTACTTCAGTTTTATTAAACCGACATGTATGTCAGACCAGTTTTCAACACCTAGTTCTTTTCGCGCAGAATTTCCTTCGCATTATTATTTAGTGAATCTGGGAAGAATTAGATCCCTGATGCCTATTCATAGTAGAAACTTAACTTGTTTTAAATACATGAGATCTTTTTGCATAGTGCACCCTGTAGGAGGAACGCCATGAATTTTAAGCTACTTTTATCACACGCTAAATTTCTAATACTGAAAACGATCGCAAATCTTTGTTATTTCAACGCCTCCATAATCTCACTTCCCAGCCCAACTTCCTCGCTCCCTATCGATAAATTAATAAAGCAACTTAAAAAAGAACAGCAAAAAATCCTAGGCAATTGTGAGTGTTCTGTATAAAAAGCTCTGCCGGGTTCAGGGAAGCAGCACTTGAGGGCCTCACCAGGGACGTTGGAGCGGACCTCGTGGCAGTTGACGTCCAAGACACCACACACGGTGTGCATGAGGGTGTCTTCAAACGGCACTCGCGCTTTCTCCCTCAGGAAGTCGCACACGTTCAACTGAGGCAAGACCACGACACCAACGTCAGAAAGTTGGAACTGACTTGGCTCTCATTGTTCGGTGAGATAAGGGTGTTCAGGCGTGAGCAGCTAGTTAGGAGTGTAGTCCATGATAGTGGTGGAGGTAGTAGTAGTAGAAGTAGTAGTAGTAGTAGCAATAAAGATAGCAGCGCTTCAGTCGCTAACACTACCTCGCACGGAAAGAGAATGAACCATTTAATATGGATTTCAGAAAATGGGAAATCTATTTATGAGATTTGTTCCCACACAGGATCCCCTGAGCATAGAAACAGTAAGTTAAAAAGGAAGAGAAGGAAACACTAGAAAAATTAATAAAGAAATCATAAAAACAGAAAAATACAAAATGAGCACGAAAGATATAAGTTCCGAAGGCCTACCTAGAGTTGAGATAACCTAACAGTGTCCCCCTGGGGACGCCAGTCCCCATAGCACAAGATTGACAAATCTAACTAACCTAAACCTTTTGCTTATAGCTTATTCTATTCCCCTCTATTCTATCCCCCTCGGATGGGGAAAGCCACATCAACTGAGGTATTTTTCGTATCTTTGGTCTAAGAATAACCACCGCCTCGTACAGCACAGTAACGTACAGCTCAATAGATGTCCATCGCAACAGAATACGTTAATGTTGAGCTCAGACGGCGGAGAGTAAGTTTTCCTAACATTTAACATTGTTTTCTTTCATTCACATGCACTCCATGCACCACTCCATTCACATGCACTCCCTACACCGCTCCATTCACCGCTCCATACACCACTCCATACACCACTCCATACACCACTCCATACACCACTCCATACACCTTTCCATACACCCCTCCATACACCACTCGCTAAATATCGGGCTTGTTTAATGCACGATCGTATATGTGTTCAAAATTTTTAGCTTCATGTGTTTGAACCACGTTTTCTTGATTCAAAATCTGTATTTTGAATCCTGAGCTCTAAAAATTTTGAACTTAAATCAAATTGTGCATGAAACAGGCACAACCCACATCGAGGACTGCCCGTGCCCGCCCCACCAGGCACCTTGTCACACGAACAAACCTGCTCGATAGCCCAAAAATCAGACAGTTTCCTGATTTCATCGTGTGACTCCATAGCCTGCAGCGTAGCCCACTTGCTGGAGTCGGCCTCCCTGAGCATGAGACACCTGAGGGGAAGGATGCACTCGTACACGGGGTTCCTGTCACCAAAGTCAGCCAGGTTCAACTTGAAGTTGACTTTGGAAAACACCTGGCACTCGTACGGGTGGTAGCCTTCCGTCTCACACTCAGGTCCACAGACTGGCCACGAACACCTGCACAGCAATGTTAGCTTTAGTGGCTTCAGCCCTGCTAGCGTCCTTCTTTTCTTCCTTCCTGCCTACCCGAATTATTTCCTTTTTCCTTCCTCCCTATCTTCCTACTTTCCTTTTTTCTTCTTTTCCCAGGTTCAAAGTCTGTAGACAAACAATGGTAGCTGAAATCGGTTGTTGTAGTAAATTTGTATAATGTTGCATATAGAACCTTGATCAATCTAGTGATCTGACACCGATTGACTTTATCTCATTCAAAATACTTATGTCACAAGAACATCAGAACTTAAACTCAATGCTAGTTTTTTTAGTTAGAATAAACAAGAGAAAATATGAAAAATTGCACTACGTTATTACAAATTATACCTCGGAATTTAGTCAGCACAACGAGTGGTAAGCTCAATGACTCTTAGTAGTGAAATAAAACTAACTTCTTTTAGTTTACGTTGTATTGAACTCTTTTCCTATTTCCATGTTTAAAAAAAACCTACTGCAAGCGAAAGATGGGCATCTCAAAATAATCCATTTGAAAACATGAACCTTTAATTATACGATGTAGGACTCTCACCCACGTCTAGCCTTCATCTAAATATGTCGCTGTTTCCCGCCCTATCGGGTAGTTATTTTGTTCAGCCATCTTGAGCCGGCCATTCAGATCTAGCCTCAAATAAATCTACAAAAAACAAAACCTTGTTAATGTCTGCAATTACCCGCCACGCCTGTCGGTTGACAGAGCAACCATTCCCCTTCACCCCAGCCTGTGGTGTTTCCGTCTACTTGCAGCCCGAGGATGCTGAGATTGGCCGAGTATTTTGTTGGCCAACGCAAAGCACAACACAAACATGGAAACTCGGGCACTCTTTATGAGCAGGGAAAGATTACTTTTGACTGACATTAGTTCCAAACGAGTGAAAACGTACCCTCATTCGAGCTCCAATGCCAAAATCACACGACGAATTTCTTCATCTAAATGAACCAATAGAAATAGAAACGCTCTACATTCCAGACTCCAGTGTCAAAGCCATTAGACTTAAAGTTTTCCATGTTAATGAAATGAGTCCGTGAGCCCACAGCCACCGTGTAGCAAGTCTCACTTGGAGCAGGCGTACGGAGGCTCTTGTAGCGTCTTGTAGCAGCCCAAGCACAGCAGCGCAGACGTCAGTTTAGGACCTGTGATGATGGGGGTGTCCCTGTATATCACCTCGCCCGTCCCTATGTTGTCCGTCGCTATGATGCACCTGCACAGTAAGTATTGTGCGATGATTTTTAGCGGAAGATGCCCCGTCAGTACTGATGTTGTCCGTCGTTATGATGCCCCTGCACAGTGAGTATTATGATGTGGTCATATTCCACTAAGTACCACACCACAATACTGACAATGCGAAGTGACCACTGTGGGGTGAGATTTAGCGCCTTTAGCCGCATATGATAAAGCCAGTCCCCATGTTGTCACCCGCAAAAGTGATTATTTTGGTGGGATATTTAGTGGAGTATAACCTCACTCTCGATGATTCATGTGTACAGTGGTCCATGTGTTGTGATTGTACGCTCAGTATGATGAGTTCTATGCCAAAAAGTACCATTAAAGTGTTAGAAATTTAACAGCAGGTCATTTAACATTGGAGGTACTCATATCAATTGATACTTTCAAAATTTCATTCTAAGTAACACAGTTAACCTACAGCTCAAAACATTGACTAAAACAAACTCATACAGAAAAATGCATATTTAAAGCCATGTAAAATATTCGAGGAATCAACAAGTACATAGCAGTATGGAATTGCTTTATTAGTCTGACGTTATCCCTCAGCTCTATGTTAAAAAGACGCCCCACGTCACCTGCCGTAAGGCTCTCTGTATTCCAGGCGCCATTTCCTCTCACTTCCACCGTCGTCATCCAGAGCTCCTGGCGGGGCCTTGGTCTGCAGGCAACCGAGTTTGCAGTCAGCTACGCTCTCGAGTACAATGATGCATTATGTTTGAAAGACCTCCACTTTTACTTAACGTACATTGAAAAAAAACTTGAGAACTGTGAGATTTGTGTTTTGCAAGCATTATTCGTGAAATCAGTACTATTCGTGAAGAGTCATTCAGGAAATTACTACTATTCGTAAAAAGTTATTCGAGAAATACTGTGAGAGTATATAAATCTACTCCCAGTATTCAAAAAACGTAGCCAAAGAACTTTTCTCAATGGCATAGAATAAAAAGCAATGAAACAAAACAATTATTTGACCATTCTTCACCGACAGACCTTAGATTATCGTCAGTGTGCAGAAAAAATCAGAGTGGCCGCGGTTCTCGATCAGGGTTCCACTACGAGAAACATGGACTGGAGTTTACGCACGAAAACAACTGAATAGTATGACATTGAATCGTGTAGCCTCGTACAAGATCACGCTACAACTGAATAGTACGACATTGAATCGTGTAGCCTCGTACAACATTACGATACAACTGAATAGTACGACATTGAATCGTGTAGCCTCGTGCATGATAACGATAGAACTGAATAGTGCGATATTGAATCATGTAGCCTCGTACAAGATCACGATACAACTGAGCAGCACGACATTGAATCGTGCAGCCTCATACAAGATCACGACACAACTGAATAGTACGATATTGCGTCTGGTAGCCTCGTACAACATTACGATACAACTGAATAGTACGACATTGCGTCTGGTAGCCTCGTACAACATTACGATACAACTGAATAGTACGACATTGCGGCGGGTAGCCTCGTACAACATTACGATACAACTGAATAGTACGACATTGCGGCGGGTAGCCTCGTACAAGATCACGATATGAGCCCTGGGAAAGAGGGTGCTTGTGAACGGGATATCTTGATAGCACGTTGTATTCTAAATTAAGAAACATTACATATGGGAAAAATACATAACTTAAATTTCATAGCTTTTTTCTGTATCGTAAATTGTGGAGAATGTATCACTATTACAAAATTAATTGCTGTTCTCTAATATAAACAAGGATCACTGGTTCAATTTCTCCTAAATGCGCATTGCCAAATGCTCAAGTGCGGCGTTGAAAATGATGCAAAGTAAGATTTACGCGCTAATTAACATTGAAGGACTTACCTTATCTGGTAAGACGGAGTCACTTTCCAGTGTCACTTCAACCATGGCGAATGTTTCGATGTTTTTCTTATTCTTATTTAAATCTTAATTTGATCATCATCTGAATGCGCACATTTTTCACTTGCACCGAGATATCCTATGAAAAATGGTTTAAAGGTGAACAAAGATACGAGAAATAACTGACGCAAAGCAAAGGATTACTGATGTCATTGCCGTCTTGAAATCGAGTACCGTCTTGATGTGCTTCGTGGAACTAATAGTGCTCATGTAGAAGTCTATTAAATGAGGTAAAAACTTTAATATACACTGAATAGAACAGAACAAATCTGAATAAAATATCCTGTCAATTGCATTGGCGATAAATTTTTTAAATGGTAAAGAGACTTTATGGGATATATACGTGAGAGGGATGAGCGACCTCTCCATCCTTGGCGATTTTGTTCGTTGAAGTGGTATATTTTGCTATGGTTCCTTGATCAAATTCAGCTTTCATCAGTTTTGCTAATTGTCAATTTAATATCATGGTCATTTACTAACCGCGTCAATGGAATTATAGCTTTTTATCTTAGTTCTTTAGGGATACAAACACTTCACAATTATCAATTTTTTTAGATACCATTTATGCATATTTAGTACAAAAAAACACATCTCATCACACCTAAGACCCTAGTTGATTTGCATCGGGTAACATACAAGAAAATTACGTAATTTCAATGACGTAGCATTTTCTCAGAGAATATCAATGACACCATTGGGAGCTCAGCTTTGTCGTGTGAGTTTAGGTAATTTTTAGAAGAGAGCACACCTTTATGAACACCATCTTGGATATGTTCATATACACACACCTTTACACACACACCACAAATTTACACACTCACGCAGTTTGAGCGATCGGAGGACTACACGCTGAGTTGGGAACGGAAATAGAGATTCAGATCACATCATTTGCACCTCGTTTTAAAGACAGAGTCATTGACTCAGCTATCATTCACTGAGTCAATTACGGAACTATTATCAACTGAGTCACAACAATATTCGACCAGGAGGAAGATTAATTTTCATTTTGATCAAAATATAAATGCTCTTAATTATTTTACTCAATGTGTCACTTTCCTCTTCAAAAGCACGTACTTCTGCGAAGGCTTATGACCTGGCCATAATCTACACATGTTAGTACTTTATGAAGCCGATACATAGATCGGAGGAAGTTAATTTTTTCTAAGTCCGGTAATGGACAGATTACCACTTCCATTGCTCAATGCAATTCTTATAAAAGGTACGCAATCATTCAAATTGTACGGTACGTCAGTACGCAATCAAAACAAAACATTTTTTAGTAAATTGCGAGAATAAACTGCTCTTAGTCACACAAACGTTTCAAGGCCTGAGCAGACCACGTGCAAGGTTGAAAGCACGCCACCAAAACCCCGTCTAAGAATCGAGCGTAAGCCTCGCATCTCTTCAAGGGGAACATCGTAATGAGGAACAAGTCAGAAATTTCTAGCCCAAGTGATGGTTCTGCGGCCACTGGAGCTGCACAGGAGAACACCTACATCGTTGAGCTCCTGCAAGCTCACTGAAGTGTGCGGGTGCCCCACTGCCCAACATGGCACCTCTAACACTGCACAGTTTGACTCGCTGCCAAGCGGGGTGTGCCAGACGTGCCCTGCTGGTGCTGCTGGTGTACCCGGTGTTGCTGGTATTGCTGGTGTTGCTGGTACAGCTGGTGCTGCTGGTGCTGCTGGTGCCGGTGTTGATGGTGCTGCTGGTGCTGTTGCTGGTGTTGCTGGTGCTG
>VOMN01067594.1:0-48731 GCA_014899125.1 Orchestia grillus | reverse complement strand
AGCGGCGCAATCAGCGCGCTTTGTCATCTGTGAAGCCGGAAAATTTTGGTGCTCCTTCAAACCTGCTTTATTATTCAGACCCATACAACTGCTAAGTCAATTGCATGTCTTTGTTTATATTTTATCCCAAGTTCCCCTTGCTCCCAAATGGAAGTGAAGTGTTTTATTATCGGCCTTTCAGACCCTACTCGTGCAACCAGCGCGCTTAATTCACTTACACTGCGATATTTTTTCGACGATTTTTGCTTGCGCTTCGCTTAGGATTATTTGCTTCAAAAGTGCAGTTCATGCAATTGTTGAATGCTTAGCTGATATTTCGCTCGCAAGTCGCTCGATGTTTTTTCTCAGAAGAGTTCTGTCAGAATCGAATGCTTATTTCAAGCGTCTTGCACGCATTCGTGAATGCGAAAGCACTTCATCTGTGCTTTCTGAATTATTTCTTACCTCAAAATAACCTTGTAAGCTTCATTACGAGCATTACACACGATTCTGTTGTAGCTTCACCACCGCGTTTTACGTCGCGCGCGGTGTGTAGTTGCTGGGCATGTTCCTAACTGGGGGTTCTTTCTTATGAGAGGCTTGTACGTAGTCTCCAAACATTCAAATTTCGCTTTCCAATTTGGCCTGATATTTTTTATTCGTACCACCTTTTTTGCTTGTCATTGTTGGTAATGCGGCTCAAAGGCCAGATGAAGAAGTTTTCGCAATTAGAGATTGGCTTTTTTGCCTGTCATAGGTTTAGGTCAGAGTCGTCCTTAGTTCACTTTTATTTCCGATCGCTGCCTGAATATGATCTGTTCTTTCATGAAAGAAAATTATATTTGCGATAGCGTCTGTTAGTTCGCCCCAGATTATGTGCTTAAGTTCTTACAACAATGCTGACTCCGATGCAATAATTTTCTTTCAAAACACAACTTCAAATTTTCAAGTCCATGATGTCATTGCAAAGTATTTTCTCTTCCCACAGACCTGTAGCCTCATTTCGCCATGACGTCTCTAACGCTGCGTGAATGAGAAGTTCAGAACATCTGTCTCCGTATTTGTCATGTCCTGCAGAGCTTAACTGTGCTTAATGTTCGACCTGCTTGGACTTTATTCTGGTGTTGATCTGAATTAAGCCGCATTTCTTTTTGAAAGACAACAAAAAGTCCACCCGGACGTTCGCAGTCAGCTGTGCCAAAACAGGTTGTCTCGCTGCGGTCACCAGTGGCACTACCTCTAAGGGAGGGTTTTGTTTGGGTGGAGAGAATCTTTTGTCAAACATTGGCCACAAGTTTTTAACTGTCGCTACAGTTAACGCTGGATCATTGTGCGTTAGAGTACACGTAGCAGTACGTATTTTATAGCTATCTTGCAGAATATATCTTGTTGCATTCCGATGAATACTGGTTGATTTGTTGTCCCCTCCGGGTGGAGGGGGGGATACTTTGTGAGGAATAAGCATCTTGGGGACTTCAGGAGGTACGTAGGAGTTTCAAATTTCCAAACTATTCTTAGAATTCTACTGCAGATAGGGATCACCTCTTTAACTGAAAATGAGCGTATAGTTGAGAGTCGGCTTTAACCTAAAATAGAAACTGAAGCTGAAAATGAATCTAAACCACAAACGTATGCCGTGTTGTGGAAGCAAGTAAAACAAATTATGCAAGCATTGAGGACCGCTAAGTTGAATTAATACTTCTTAAAACCATTTTATTTTTACTGAGTTTCTTTGCTGAGATCGCTTGAGGTGGCTGAGGTGGTTACACATAGGAAATTAAAATGTGAATAAGCTGAAGATCTGTAAGTTTTTACTAATGATACAACGATCTCATTGTATAATTATAGCACTGTGTTGCTTGCTTGGTCCCTCCGTTCTTCTCTCTGTGACGCCCTTCAGGATTTAGATAGGAGAAAATTCCTGGGTCCGTGTACCTGAACTAATAGCGCGACTGTCAGAAAAGGCAATCCGTATCAGTGATACTGAAAATAAGATTTCATGTCAGAGCACAGAATGAATTATCTTCGTTCAAGAGCGCATCTTGAACAATTAACATCATTTGTCCCGCCATTTTTTGCGGGGCGCGTTTAATAGTTTGTTATAATGCGATTGTATTATAGGTTTTATACATACGTATATTATATACGATCGTACAGGGTGACACAAAAAAAGAGGGAGGATGTATCACAANTATTTAGAACCGGGTTGTGATACATCCTCTCTTTTTTTGTGTCACCCTGTATAGGTATAGGAGTTCTATATTTCAAGAAATACGATTGTATGCATCTGTGTGTCTCGCCCTTCTTCAATAAATGCTAAGGTCATTGCGGTATCTATGCTACAACTTGATCAAGAACTTCCACTCTTGAAACTTACATCTCATTAACATAAGAAATTTAATTTGCCATTTTACGCCCGATGAAAGAAGTTGAACCGTTTCGCCCATCTGAAAAATTGGAGCAGAGAAGAAGAGAGAAAAGAGAAGCAGCAAGAGAGCGACAGAGAAGCAGACGGCAGCGTTTGCGAGCAGACGGAAGACAAGCTACTCGTGATAGAAACAGATTACGAATGAAACAGCGAATGATTAATGCGAGTCAGGAGGAGTGAGATTGCATCTTCAAAAAGTTAACACATGAATCTCATCAAAATGAAATTAGAAATGTGCAGAAACTAACCGCGAACTATATGCGAGGTCCTCTGCTAGTAATGAATAATAGCTGCTATTTTCGCCCTTGTGGCTCGTCTTTTTTCACACACAAGTTCGCCGTTGGAACCACGCTTAATAAAATCATTCGATAAACTCGGCAACGAGGGTTCTCATTATCTTGAATATCGAAACGCAATAAATTTGCTGCATTTATGACGTACGAAACGGGTGCATTTTGCCCCGACTGCACCGTATTCACTAGGAATGATGACATAGAGCTAACGGAGGTGCAGCTTCTGGAAGTTGTCACGACGCTCTGAGGGAGGTACGGTACGTACCTCAATGTTATTTTATTTCAACAGGTTTCTTTCGCACGAAATTCAGCGAAGGTATTGTATCATTTCCGAATTATGTTCCTTAAAAGGTGAAGCAATTCTTGAAATTCTCTGATGATGTACCTGTTGTTCTTCAACGAAGCTATTTGTCTATTACCTGGAGAACTTATATAGTTATTCCTCAGGGGGGTTCATTTTTGAGATACGTGCAAAATAGAACGAGTCAGGTTCCTGCATACTAAGGACTAATGAGCATCCAGAAAAATTGAGGTCATTGACGTAGATATATAAAATATATAAAATTAATTTGATCACGTAAACGTCGCAAAAATTATTTCTCTTCACAAAGTTCACTTTGATGTTAACTGCCAATTTTTTATTTTAAATTACAAATATTCTTTTGATGTATCCAATACTACAAAATACTTAAAAATCTGCTCAGAGTTTTCCGTGGTATGCGTTGGCTTTTTGTGACTGCCTGTTTTTTTGACAAACTTTAGTTTAATGCAAAGTGGGTGTTCATTTTGGGCATCTTGACGTCATCGGACGCTCACGGCCGGCGAAGAACTCTGTATATTTTTTTGCAGTGCAATAAATTTATATCATTTTTCTTTTTAACTGCAGTCGTCAAGTAAAACTAAAGACATCGTTACACGTGTAGCCTGCGTCTACATTGATTGTCCTGAAAGTGAGCGATGTGTATGCTTTTTAGAGACATATTGTTCGTCAAGTTTCATGTCTTTTTTATTAGTTAATTTTTCTGGTAAAGCTTGGATGTGCGTGGGTTGTGTGTCTGCATTACAGTGCTTCAGAGACGTACGACGCTGCTTTGTCTCCCTGCATTGTTTCTTTAAAATCTGAATGTATGGTTCACCACACGGCTAATCAATTTAGCCTTGAAGGTTTCATTAAGAATTATTTGTTTGGAGTTCTATTTTTAGATTAACTACACTTGAAAAGGTTTTTCGTGAGGATGATATGGTTCTCTGATTCACGTACGCCTTAGTCTTTTTACACATTTGAACCGTTGTGTATTTAACATTTAAATTACGCATGCGGGTGTGACGCCTCGTATTTTCGAACAAATCACCAGTAAAGTTTTTGTTTGTTCATTGTTGTCTCGAAGCCCCACAGTTGGCTCGTTCATCAGTACACTTTCGAAATAATTTAGCTGGCTTCAAATGTTGGTTTAAGTTCTGATCGAGCAATGTTCCGGGAAACAATTAACTAAATTCGGGTCACCAATTAACTGCTGTGGTCTAGTGGAAACAAATGACAGAAGCCGGCGCCTGTACCCACGCATTACGGATGGACGGAACACCTGCTTGTTTAATTTCCTGAATTATTTCGCCTGTCGGTCCTTTATCTTGCTGTTCATCAGCCACCGTACGCCTTCAGTTTCAACGAAGAGGCCACGAGACACACGGAGACTTAAGGTCTCATTGCAGCGAATTGTTTATTGTCCCCAATAAGTGGCAGGGTCCGGCCATATTGTCTCCTCTATTTATCATCGATGTCTGTAATTGGCTTCGGGTCCGCAATCTTTATGACACTTGATTACACTCCGCGATTCCTGGACAATATCTTGCTGTCGAAAAACATTTATTCCCTACCTCTCATGATTAGGATTGAGGGATTTTTCATTTATTTTCTATTCAAGAGTCGTTCACCTGGGGTCGGGCATGCGGATTGCATTCAAGCATTTCGTGGTGTTTTCTGTGCTCGGGAGAAACTCTTGATAAGAATAGAAATGTATTGCAGCATAATCTTGCACATTTTTAGGAGGATATTTGTGCGTGTTCTCAACTGAGTTTCAAAAATTTTGTTTTTGATAACGATTGGACTGATATATCTTGATTTAATATGAGGGTACAGTGTTCCAGTATTTCAGGAGGGTATGAATCCTGTGTAAGGTTTGGCTGATAGAAGTTCGTTCACCAGGTTAGACTAGGCTAAAATTCGTACCGCCATGCATCTCGTAAAACTTTTTTAGTTATTGAGCCGTGATGTTTTATTAAAATCGTATGGATTTCAGTTGAAGCTTCATTGTGTTATTTTTTAATAACCCGTTAATTTGTCAACGATCTCTTAGATCACTGATGTTTTCATTTGCACGATTGAAGACTAGAAAATTTGTTGTTCGTATTCATCTTGAGTGGCATGGTCGTTTTTATTACATTATTGAATGCTAGATTATGAATGCAGGGGATATACTTTGAGCTTGGTGCAAGGTGTCTTTTTATTCAGGGCTAGTGTATATTTCTGTGCACGAATGTTTTGAAAGATACCATACCTTGGAATTTAATGCATACTAATCCAACCGTAAGCCGTTGGGTCACTAGTTTCAAGTTTCTTTACAGCCTCTAACGATTCTTCTTTGTTTCCTAACAATTATACTAACAAAGATAATTCATTCACTGAAGTCGTAATGAAATTTAAACATAATAAAGTGGGAAACTCTTATTTAATTACTCAGAGATGAATTTTTGAATTTCTGCCTTACGTTATTTGTGACAAGCGTGCACGACTACGAGCAAGGTAAAAACTTGCAAGCAAGCATGCATGATCGTCAGAATTTAAGTATTACATACAAAGATTAGCCAGATCGTTAATAATTTTGCCCACCCTCAGGGGGGAGGGGAGGCATAGGTTAGGTTACAGGCAATAGCGTTAGGTTAGTCCATCCTATGCTATGGGGACTGGCGTCCCCAGGTGGACAATATAAGGTTACCTCGCTCTAGCTAGGTCTTCGGGACTTCTATCTTTCGTGCTCAATTTGCTTCTTCCCTTTTTCATGCCTTCTTCGCTTATGTTTCTTTATCGTTTCTTTCTCTTCCTTCTCAACTTGACGTTTCTGTGCGTAGGGGATCTTGTGTGGGGACACATCTGTGCAATAGACTCGACGTTTTCTAAACCCCATCCTAAATGTTCCCTTCTTTTTGCCCTCTTCAGATCGTATTCTATGTGGTTAGGGAATGTTAAACTGACTAGAAATAAAAATATTAATAACAATAATAATATAATTTTTGCCAAAATATTGTCCTCCTTCATTGTTCCCTTGTGTTCAATTAGCGGCTCACAAACATGCTGTTTTTCGGCCAGCAGAATGTGGTTCATTTTCTTTTGTCGTGAGTTACTACAGCAGATTTGTCCGCGTGCAGAACTGAAGCTATCAAGTGCTTCCTTATTCAAAGTAAGCGTGCGCTTCCAATCAGATGTATTAATTATCTGGCAATCAATTACTACCTGTTGTTTTACCATGCTATTCCTGCTTGCTTTTTGCCTAGTGTTCTCTGCTTGTTTTTAGGGAGCAATTATTGCTCGATTTTTGAGAACCCATTATTGCTCGCCAGTTAACGAGCAATTAATTGATTTCAGCTCCGAGAACGTTTCTTGGTGGAGCAGCGTCGACGCAAACATGTTTTGAGGCGGCCAGCGTAATCCTGTCATCTTGCGGTCACCGGAACTTTGTGAACGTTTGCTCAAAACTTCAAAACGGAACCGCTCCACAAATCTTTAATTCGCCTCAAGGTCGCCAGCATGAGGGTATCTTTGCCTGGATTTCTAGCGCGGATGCCGTTGAATTTGGCCAATAATGAATTTTAGGGTATTATGTATTAGATAAAAGGTTCCTTAGGAATCAACCAATTAGCTGTGTACTACACAGTTAATTGGTTGATTGTAATTAACCAGTTGGTTAATTGGTTCACATAGTATGGCACCTATACAATGACACTGAACTTAATTAGCTTATCTGATTACATCGTACTTATTTTGTAATTATTGTGTATTGTGTAGGAACAAATGCGTGCGAATTACATAACATTCATGCCACAATGGGTAACGGGCTCTGCACGGCCTGGAACATGCATAGGATGAACTTTTTTGGTGATGGTGTCGAGACTCACCTGAATAATGACGTGTGCGCACACCAATTTCATCTGTAGCAGCCTGCGCGAGTGCATGAAGTTTTAATTTATTTTGAAAAACCGCCCAAAGAAGAAGTAAATCACCGCAGTAGCTCGCCCTCGAGGACGCCCCATGCCCCGGGCTGTGAATACTTTCACTAATTTTTCGTTGGTGGACAATTTTGACTGCAGAGATGTGAAGCTATAACTACACGGCCTGCGATATGATGTGCAGTAAAAGCGATGGAATGCCGACAAGCTATTTTTTACGTTTTTGTTAGCTTGTTCGCTGTCACCTTGGAATGGATAATTTACGGCCCGTTCGGAGAAGAATTTTTATTCCTCCATATGCCAATAGCGAAATAATGCCAATGCGCCCTGGAATTTATGGATGCAAGTCTGCTGTGTTATTGCGTACAAGATTGCTTTATTGCTCCTGTTAATTGTTGCCATGCTTAATAAATTAAACCGTTAAGGCTTTCCTGAAATGTGTACAATGCAGCATTCTGACCTATTTCAAAGTACGTTTTCTAAGTATCTGTGTGTTTCTGGTCTTGAATGGCATGGTTTGCAATGCGATATCAAGATGGCGGTTTGACGAGTAATAAATTTTTTTGCTGCATTAATGCTATGATACCCTATTTTCTTTTTTATTCAGAATCTTGGGGTCTCTGAGAAACGATAATTAGTTCCTTGACGTGATTACTCCTATATACTTTTCAAATCTCATTTCATCTCACGTAGAAATAACCTCAAGCAACCACTCATCATTTCGTCATCGTTCGCACTATTGGTCCTAAATTTCCATGGTATGCGTTGTACTGATCGCCATTTTGAAGTTGCATGACTTGAAAAGTCAGGCAACTTGAGTGCGTCTTGCGTCCGGTATTTTGGGCTTGGAAGTTTTGCCTCTGTGAGCGCGTCCTGGGACACAAGGCATTGCAGCTCAGTTCGAACTAAAGTCGTGCCCTCGTATGCCATTTAGTCATTTAACGTAACGTTTAGTGTGTATGAGGTATTTTATCCTTAATTTGAATTGCCATTACGATTGCTGTAGAAGCCGCTCTGAATTATTCGTTTCGGTTAGCGGGAACTAGAATTCGCAGAATGTTAGGAGTTTCAAATAGTTAATGCACATTGGGGAATCAGAATTATATTTTTTTTCAAGTGTGTAAAATGGATTGATTAGAAAATGTTCGACTTCAATTTGTGATTTTTTGTAATGGCTGTCGGAACTGAAATTTTAGTTTTAAAATGGGTTCCATTCTCGTTAGCTGGTGGTGTGTGACGATGTTAAGTGCAGTTAGTCCAATATACTGTAACAAATGAAGCTCGATGTACCAGGATCCTCTCCAGGTAATTACGTGACTACCCACTGTTGGAGAATAGCGCTTCCGAGCAATTCTCTGACTACTTGCCATGCCCAAGCGTGACATTTTTAACTCGTGAAGGCGTACAGTCCTGTAGCTCTCTAAACTATCTGGTGGCTCTGCGTGGACAAACGACCCCCAAATGCTGAACTGCTTTGCGAACTTTGGCAACTTGTCTCCTGTGACGTAACGGTCAACGTTATCACGTCTTTAGGTAAATCAAAATATCAACTTTGAAGTTGATAGTTTGATTACAGTGTTTGATCAAAGAAAAAATGTTTTTTAGAAATTAGTTTTATTGTAGTTTAGGTATTTATACTAGTAGAGACTAATTGCTACTTAAAGAGCTCTCTTGTATCTGTAAAATGATAAATAACTGAAATTTCATTCGCGTACTTGAAAGTTTGTTCGAGGTGATATAGGACCTTGAAGCAGGGTGGTTATAATGGTTTCAGTTATGAAAATTTTGAATTTTCTAAAGAAAAGTAACAAAGTGGGATTTTCTTTAACCTTGAGTTTAAAAGTATCCTAGTATTTATTTTTATAAAAAACAAATTGCTCCTTAAGAACATTGAAATACGTTGGATGAAGCGACTAGAGCTCTTTCACTCCTAGTAATGTGCTGGAAATACGTATTTTTTCCAGAGAAGACCTACCCCTCGTTTCTCAAACATAGATGTGGATTACCAGCCCTGAGGAGCAGGGAATGATGAGCTGACCGCGCGACGGCGTCAGAAGAGCTTCAGTTCCTGGACGACTTGACAAGCGTTGGTTCACGCACCACACTCCGAACGAGACGGTTCTTAGTCATTCGAAATGACTTCGAGTCCAGGGCACTAGCAATGAAGAGCATTCATAAATGACTATTATTACTGTTGTCTGAAATTAATGACGGTGAAAAGATGGAGAGGTCCAAAAGACACAGTCTAGAGCTATCTATATTAGCGGAGCGTTCGTCAACTGGACTCGAGATATGTAGGGGAATCGAAATGATCAATGGAAGCGGCAGTGCTCGAGGGACCCCACAATTATTCCCTGCTGAAGGTACTGAGCTCGGGGCGCGTGAAGACCTGGTGCTGCCAGGGCCTGCCCTGTGGTCAGCAGTGCTCTCCTCGACTACTCTGCTTCTGAATAGGCGAGGAGTAGCAACGGCTAGTTCTATTTAGATGAAAATACTAGTGAATGAAACTGCCCTGTCGAAACGCTAAAGTTCGATCGGTCGTCATTGACTTGTCGTCCACACTGAGACGTGTCGAAACGTCCGGTTCCAGCGTTTCCAGTGTTTCTGTCTTGATTTATGGGTCTACATGGCCCTTCAGAACAAAAAATAAAGATCATATTTCCCTTCTAAACTGAAGTAATTGGATATTTCTCTGGCATAAAAGAAATAAGAAATAATAGTTGGCAGACGAAGAAAGTTCGTGTCACTCGTTACAATTAATACGATTTATGGAACGTGAGCCTCGTAACTGTAACAATTTACGTTGTTGACGTGCTTTCAATATTTATTAAAACAATTTTAAAATGTCTATGGTCTTTCCGATGAGGAGGCTTTAATCGAATTTCGGATGGTAAAATTGTGCCACCCTTGAATATGAATTGAGAAGAGAACAAGGATGCTTCAATTTTAAAACGAAAACGTGAATTTTAAGAATGAAGAGGAAGTGCAATTTCAAGCGAAGCGAATGCAAACGACCTTGTAATCAAAATTGTAAACTAATATCGTTTGTCAACAAACTTCGTCGCTGCAGGTGCTTGTATGCTCTTCCGCATTCCACAGAATAAAAATTTTTGCTGATGCTCCGATCAATTGTTCGGAACAACAACAACACGCTCTCTGGTCCCTCAAAGTTTCACGTAAACGTTCATTATTTATACTTTAAAACCGCTCCATGTCCGTGAAAAACCTCTCTCGTACAGACAACGACAATATTAGCCCTGCTTTGAATTCTTGGCTTGCAAAAGAACTCTTGCAATTAACGCAACAAATACGCATTTGAACGTTTGCTGTAAAAATTTACTTTTCCAAGCAAACACAGGAACGTTTCACTATTCCTTTACCTTTGGAAGTGCCTATACATTTACAAGAAAAAAAAGCTGCTATCATGTTCCACTGAAAAACGTGATATCGTTGACCATTAGGTCCCGGGAAACGAGTTACCATTATCCTGTTCTAGGAAAACATGTAATGAAAAGCTCTCCATCCCCGAAAAATGTCCACAAAAAGGAAAACCTCCAAGTGTCGAATGTCGACACAAAAGCGCCCCTGAAGTCCCGACCGCAGCTGGGATGCAGATTACGGACTGCGGAGTTACGGAGACCGGACCGCGGCGGCGGAGCGGCGTCTGCATAAAATGCCCGTTAGGAAGAAATTAAGCAACATTACGAGCTCGGGAATAGCAAATGGACCTTAATGACTCGGAGTAATGGGCTGCGCAGACGCCAACGGCCGGCGCGTGGTCACATCATACCTTCTCTTGTGCCGTACGCCATGGCAAAAGTCCTCATTATGATGCTTTCAATGGGTCGAATAAACCTTTCAAAGTCAACGTCCAGGCTGATCGTGCAGTCGTGCGGCTTGACGCTATGCGCACGAGTGCTCTGAATAAATGTGCGTCCTCTACGTCGTAACTTCAGTTGACCAAATAAAGCTATCGAATAATGAAAAACACCGTAGTGGGCTCTAATATTCGTAAATTTAAGCTTTTTCGATGTATAAACTGGCTGTGAGTTTGAAAGCGAACAAACGTGTCGAGACAATTGTTCGTATCACAGGTTCCATTAGTATTTTTGGGTGTTGAAATATTATACCGTAAGTTGATCTATTAGCGAATGCGCTGCCACTCATTTGGCCATTGATTGTCTGTGATAAAAACAAGGATGCCTGATAAGTTTCCTTTTCCTATTATTGGTATTTTGATGATGAATGAACGATTAACTGTATGTTCATGCGCTTCAATATATGAACTAAATTTTTTGGTGATTATAAGAAGTTTGGTGCTTGTGTAAGTTGTTAGGCGGAATAAAAATTCGTATTTATGTATCTTCATATTCACGACTGTCCCCTTTTTGTTACTCGGATCGTCGATAAAGTTTTTATTTATGCTGCAAGAGTTTGTTCGAGAATCTGTAGGACTTTTTTCAAGTTATTACGAAAATTGACGACTTGGCCTTTCATGCTCCTTAGTTTAATTTGTTACCTTATTACTCTAAATAACCTCTGTATTAAGTATGAGATTCATGCAGAATCAGGTGGAAGTTGTGCAATCTTATTTTATTTTTTCAAGCTGCTGTTCAGTCTGATTCGAATGTTCCAAATAATAAATTCTAATAACCTCATTGCCTTATTACAGTATAACATTGCAGTATTCGCTGCCTTCTTTTTCTTCTAAATTTACTCTCTTCTTTGTGAGCGCATTCTTTAAGTGCTTCTTCCGTTCAACTGGATTTGCCTCCACAAAAGTGTATTTGTAATAAGACGAAGAAAAATTTCGTTTTCTTGGTTGATCTAACCAACTTATTCATGGAAGGGAGACCTGCGTTATCTAACTGATGCGTATACTTGCCAGAAGTCCATGCATACAAGATTTCGTGCTCTCATGAAAGTGTATCGGCTGAGATGCTTATAGGGTGCGGTTTAACGTTGAAGTTCACTTAACGTTTTATAATGAAAGAAATCTCAATACATATCTTAAAGCAAATAGTTTTTCGGTTTTACCTGAAAATTTTCGTCATCGATTTAAAAGTGAAGACTGAGAGAACGTCCGCATGCAAATGGAAGGCATGCTCTTAATTTTATAAATCAAATTGTATAGGATCCGTCATTCCCAGGACAGGATATTTTTCAAGTTCTCGACCCCGACTCAACCCCGTTCATCCACACTATGTTTGGACTTCCAAATCCGCTCTTGGAAATAAGTTTTCAACACGTAGCCGCCTTTTGTTCGAGTGACTGCAATTAGAAATGTGGATGGAAAACTGGCGCTTCTTTGATACGAGTCTGAATAATATTGCTGCAAAATTATCTGATTCTTTTAAGAGGACGCTGAATGATAATTTTTGCTTTCGCTGTTTTGACGTTCTGAGGTGTTAGGCCGGTTATAATTGGTATAGTTTCCTCGTTATTTCACACTATGTTTTCTTATTTATCTATGATTGCTATTTATGATGATGGTTATTATCCTAATAAATTTGATGTAAGCGAGGAACTAATTTAACTTCTCGAGCGGAATTAAGTATCATCTATGCAGGTTTGACGGATATATATGGATACTTCCGGATAAATATATATATATGTGAAAAATGGGAACATCGATGCTGAGAGCCTATGAAATTAACCCAATGAAATTTCTTGGTATGTTCCTTTTGCCCAGTAATACTATGTTTACTTTTATATCAAATGTTACTAAAGCAAAGAAGTCCACCTGCCGGTTCTAAATGTATTGCATCTCGTAGTGCTTACAAGGGAAACGGCTCCTGAATCTTGTCTCTGAAAGGCATCTTGAGCAGGAAATCGAGGAAAGAAATACCAGACGGGCGCGCTAACTGGCGGGTGCGCGATGACGCGCTGAGATCGATTGGACACCTCTCGGCCACGCGTTCGAATCGCGGTTCCTGCGGTTGATTTTGAGAACTTTTTTAGCTGTCTTGTTCGATACATGACGGTGCTCCTTGAGAAGGTTTCTATTGAAGCACATGAAACTTGTTAATTCAGAAAAATTTATGGTTGGTTGTAACTTTTTTCATAGCTTCTTTCAATGAATGGATGTTCATCGTTAAAAAATCGCTTCTTTGATATGTAAAAGCGTATGGATAAGTTTTGCGTGACGGTGCAAAAACATATTTGTGACGTCCCCCGTAGGGTACCCTGTGAATGTTTCCTGGAAAATATGGCATTTACGTCAGTTTGAAGAAAAAACAATATTAATTATGAAGCCGAATGTATTGCTTTATAATTTAAAGATGTATCTTGTCTTCATAAATGCTTAATGTTTGTCTCTTCAGTCCGGATATTGTCCTGGTGCGAGACCAGACCACCACGCAGCAGAATTCCAGGCCAAGGTGTGCCAACTATGCGCCAACTGTGCGTTGTCTTAGAAACGGCACTTCGAGTGGCAATCATCTGTAATTTGGTGTGGGCACAGACTTGGCCAACCGGCCTTTAGGCGCTAGCGCCTCTTCAGCCGTGCCAGCGTTGGTAGGCAGTCTCAGACCCACACCGCACTGGACGGCGATGGTAGTGACGGACACTGACACTCATCTTGATGGTGCGCCGTGCAAAATCAGGGATGTGTGGAAAAAGTTATTGGCTTCGAAATTATTATGTTTCCCTATGGTTGATAATTCAAGAAGTTTCTTTTGGAGATACATAAGTTCCTTGTAGTTTCGTAATAAAATTCGATCCTACACTAACGAAGACGTTCGCTCTGTATTTTGGAGCACCTCGTTTGTCGCATCCGATGGCTAACCTTGCTAAGTTAGCTTGAAATTCCAGAGCATGTTGCGTTGAATTCTTGGTGTAGGCCCAACATTTTTACCTCGTGAGTGAGCATGATCAGCTGAGTACATGACAGATTAGGGCCATGTGTTGAATGGAGGACAATTGATAAATTGTGTTAGGTGTTTTTGACCTCCCAATGATGAGTTGTGCTGAAGTTTTGATTTTACGCAAAATTCAGATTAAGGTAAGTTTACATGTCTACTTATTTATTTTGCAGGCTTCTCTCTGTTTTTTGGTTACGAAAGTAATGCGTTGTACTTATTAATTTCAGGTTGATTCACACAATGATGGTGTTAAGTTAAGGGATTTTATTAAAACACCCTATGCATATAAAGGTTTGAATTGTAATATTACAGCGGGCTGAATAAACATTTCATACGTCGTGCTATGGCCCTACAGAACATGAGCATGTAACTCAAAATGGGTATTTTCATAGAAATATTTTAAATAATGATCGCTGTTAATACCAAAATTCACCGTAGCAATTCGTTGAATTAATGCGGATTAGCTCACCAAAGTCTAAATTTATAAACTATATCTTTAAAGAGTTCTGAATGAATTGTGTTGAATTATACTTTCTAATTTGTACACATGTGGTCGCATTACTTTTAGGACTCATGGTGCAGAAGCAGGTCTGCAGCTCCAGCTCCATGCCTTGTCCAGGACCAAAAGCAGATCATAATAAGTCGCCGTCCGTAAAATTCTGTTGCACGGATTGATCAGATTGGGAATTCATTCGTCCGCTACAGGGACTGAGCCTGAGAATCTTCATCAAGGATTCTATGCAATCAGGGTTCGCTTCCAACCTGAATCCGAAATGAAGGAATATTCGTCGAAAATGTGCGCCAACCTGGGCTCTTTCAGTATTGCGTTTGCGAACCGAAATTCCTTTAAAAGTCGCATTTGAGCTTGTCTCTGTTTAAGCCTCTTACCGCGTCCGCCGCACGCTGCCCTGCAGCCAGTCGGTCTAATGCTGCTCTGAATCGCCGATGTGAGCCTGGCCGGGTTGAGGAAGCCTTCGCCAGGTTTGTTTTTTTGCGGCGAGAGTGTGTACAGACCTGCGAATTGTGTCACGTGCATCCAGCCGAGCGTTGAGGTAGTGCCATTTTTTGAAAGCTCGTGCGTCTTCCAAATGTTCTGTTCAAAGCCTGTGCAGTTCATTCCGTCAGTGAAGTATGTTTTAGCTTGCGTGGGAAATAACCTCTTGTACTCTGCTGCTTGAGGAATTCGCTAAAATTTGATTTTGAATAGACCTATTTCTATCTACTTTTTAAAATCGCGTGGTGACGTTGACCCTGACTTCAAGCGGAATTCTTAAATCTAATTTTGCCGTTATTTTTTTATAATTTACTCCTATTCATTTTGTTAAAGTTTTCAACATTGACAAAAAGTAAGCTGTCTTATACGTCTTGTTGATCTATATTTCATATGCAAAGTTTGTCATAGATTTTGTACGTAGTATGAGCTTACTAATTCAGTGTTTACACCTCCGTAGCGGTATTAAAATACGTCCGTTCACAGCTGCTACTTCGCGGTCTGTCGTTCTCGCGTAGCTCAGCTGCCACGGAGTTTGCATAATAGCAGTGTTTGTTAACAGAAAATGAGTGAACTATTAATTGTTCAGATGTTTGATTGTTTGTTTTATACGTTCTGTGTATTGGCTAAAATTTCAGTTGGGTGACCACTGACGTATGTGATGAGCTTTTATTAATTATTTCCCGATCTCTTTATTGATTCCGGTTACTTATTTCTTAGATTTTTTACTTTTTGGTGCCTTATTAAGTTAAAATACGTTTCTCATATCATACTCTTGAATTTTGTCGAAATCACTCATGATAAATGTACAAAACTTTTTTTTTAGTCATGGGTTTTCTGACTGTCAAATATTACTCAACACTGGAACATCTGTAAACACAGTATTTACATCATATTGTTTATGGAGTATTTTACCTTTCTGTGCGACGTTGCAACAGTCAGTACATCTTCAGGGTCTGGTCCTAACTGAAGATGCCCTCACCTGCCCCTTCTCGGGCGGGAGTAAATAAGTAACCTGCAGTTTATTACCACAAAGGTTATGTCATATTGAGGTTGTCTTCGTCAACGCACATGAAGAAATTCTCATTTTTTCACGCGTATTGTTGTCGAACCAGAGCTATGACACTCCAATTGGGCGAGGTGCCTGTAGTGGGGTTAACTCGATAAATTGAGTAATCAAGTTCACTTCTTAACTTCCTCTAATGAGAGACCTTGCACGCGCGTCTTGCATGTGCATGCAGCGTCTTTTCATCGAATTTATAGTCTTCAGTTATTCATTGACAACTCCAAACCCATTATCGGGGAACGACGAGGTTAGGGAAAGTTTAACAATTTAAAAAGCATTGGTATTTTTGAGGTAAAACTAAAGAAATTTTAAAGGTTTTCTTCGGCGATTGTTTCTCTCCCCCCTCCTCTTCGTCGAGACCAAAAATACCAGTATTGGATTCAAGGCGCAGCTATCAAATATTCCGACAGTTATTGATCTCCGTGAAGGCCATTGACCACCAACAGTTCAAAATTTAAATCTACCCTTAATAGTGCATTACGGACCGAAGTCATTCGTTCCGACTACAGACACAGGGGCACTTGAATATTGATGGGGCTGCCGCACGGAAGTGCCGGGGGAACGGAATTCTGGAACTGGAATTATTCGAATATATATTTTCCCTGAAAAATATATCCAGTGTATTGTAGTCGTGCATGTGTCTGTTTTGAAGAAAGTCCGTAGTGTGATGGATGATTCTCCATTGCGGTTGCTTTTGGCATAATGTTTTTAGAGTAGAATATTTCTTCTCAGTATGTTGGTCATGATTCCATTTGTGTCATTTAAAAGTTGTTTAATTTACACACCGAGTACTCCAAGGCTTGTCATACTTTTGCTCCAAGAATTAAAACTATGGCTTTAGCAGTTTACCTGAGCACATGTTTCGGTAGAGATTTTATTAACGGTCAGAAACTTTAAGTGATAGCAAATACGACCTTCACGCAAGAATGCATTCGTGATATTTGCCAACTGCTACACATTTAATAAAAACTCACGTGTTTTTTGCTTTCAATTAGTGAACAGTTGAGCTAGAAAGGCCACTTACAATTCTTTGTGAAGTGTTTGTGTGAATAATGACCTCGATGCTGCAGGCAAGAGGCTTTTGTTTACTATTTATTTACCGGCGCAGCTCCGCCTTCATGTTTGAGAGCAAACTCGTCATTGTAAATGGCATGTCAGAGCATACATGTCTGCAGGGTGCGTTTCAATAAAACTCAGGAAGTTAGGCTTTTAGCTTAATTACTGTACGAGTTATATCGATAAAAGGCTAGAAGATCACACCATGTTTCGCGAGAAGCGCATCATGCGTAATGTCACAATGATGTCTAAAGAAATTTCATTAATCGATATCAACTAGCAGTGAGCGGATGAAACAAAATTCAATTTCTTTTTCTATATGTTGTGTAAATTCCGAGTGAATGTAATTGTGGTCGCTTCAGCCTACCCATTTCCGAGTGAAGCACACGTGTGATAAATTGTATTTCGAATATTTTCTGCGTTACTTCCATGTCGGGAATGTGTAAGAAGTGATACCAACGCCAGACGTGTCATTTGGAATAAGATCTACAGGCTTCTTTTGGAGCGGTTTGTCCTGCCAAATGGAATGCGGTTGAGTGGTATGAACTCCTCTCTGGCGCTGGCACTGAAATATTTAGTTCATGTCGCAAAGTGTGTGTACAGAGCCTTCGAGTGACGGCTGAGTGGAGCCAGGCCAGTTACGGTATTTTATGTCCGCTCATATTAACTCACACAATTTGTGCCGTGTTAGTTCACCGTGATGCATCACGCAGCCTGCTACTTGTGTTGGTGGACGACAACAGTTGTTCACGCTTTGTACTTTAACTGTTGAAATGGGTAAATTTTCTAATCAGCCACGGATTTTGTGTGAACATTTTAGTTTTTTAGCACTTCTGCTTTAAAATTTTACATCGACCGAATGCGGTTGCCGTTCATGCTCATGCTTTGATAGTCTTAATTTTCTTCTCACTCGTGGAAAATTCAAGTGAATTCAGTACCAGAATTGAACGGTAACGTTTATAATTTAGGGTGCAAGCTGGAATAGAATAGTTTTCAACTTCTACAATATTTTCATAAGAGAGAGGTAAGCCCTTAAATTATCATCCTTCAGCGTATTTTGTATTTCTTTACATTATTCTCACGGCATGTTTCTGATATCAACTGAAGGGTACCTTTTTGAAAATACTCTGATTTCGAGCTGTGTTTACATGAAGATCATTTGTTATATCACGGTAGACACTATGCAAAGCTGCCAAAAGTGAAAAAATTAATTTGCCGTTCTAAGTTAATGCAAGATGCGACGCACATCTTACACGTTCCGGGTAACGCACACAAATTAAATCTTAGTGTATTCCATTTAGTAAAACTGGTAGGATGAATAGGAATGTTTGGTTATATTAAATAATAAATATTAGTAATTTTTCGCTGTAGGAATCGAACATGCTTTAAACCAAAAATGTGGGCTACGGCGAACTGGCCTTTTTTTAAAACACTGATAATACCAACTTATTTTTATAATGAACGAAATTTTACGAAAACAGTCGATCACATTCGATACATATGAGTGCATATTCTTTCACCTTAATTTTGAACGAAACAATGAGAATCGAAGACTAAATTGCCTATCATTTTTGATAGTGATCCTGACGGGGGTAACAGTTGAGGTAACCTCAGTCTTCATTTGGTACTGGTGTTGGTCTGGGCCAGTCTGCTGCCGGATTCTGACGCTGAAGAAGCTATCCTCCTGCCTTTCAGCTGGCGGCGGCATTTCGACAGGCAACCGCTTGTTACGAGGACTACCTAAGTCCAATCCCTCTGCCCATTTACCCGCTCACTGCGGTGAGGTCAAATAAAAGCCTTCAGCCCTGGAACGATCACCGTCATTTTAACTCGTTTCCTTCGATGATGCTATATTGCTAGGGGTAAAATGACCTATCGGGGTATCGCATCTTACGGAAGATATTAATGAACGATTTGCTAGACTGCACTATTTTTCGTACTTTTTTTGTGATATTCGAACGGTGTTTGCTGCAGTCATATTGTAAAAATAACTATAAATAATTTCAGCTTTAACCCTTTGTATAACGACCAAATCTTTATTGCGGTAGAGCTGCGTTCAGCTTTGTATAGGAAAACTAGCAGCGTCTTTATGAAAGTGGACTTTGAAGTCGAGATATTCAGTAAAGGTTGATGTGCGCTGTACGGAGAGCTAGTGTCTGGACGCACGTGGCGAGCCAGGCAGGCTGAGTTGGAAGTGCGGCCGGTACTACCAGTAGCCGCGCAGCTGGTAGGTCAACTCGAACCCTGTGCTGCCACTGTATACAAGTACTTGTATTTTATTGAAGTATATCTAGAAGGTGCTGAACTCCTTGTGAAATTGAGGTGATGTTTTGCAGATGTGATGTTTTTTGAAAATAAGTTAATTTCCCCTTGGTAAGCTCTGCATTCTTCATTTGATCATTTATGGGTGCGTGTACGTCAATCGTTTATTAAAGTATCCTGTACGCCATGATTGGCATCAAGTTCAAAAACAATAAAAATGTACTGCTAGTGAGTCCTAGAGAAGGAATACTATTATTAACGTAAATTTATGTGTATTCTGGATATTCCAAACGCTGCTGATTATGTTTGGAAGTTCATCAGTTCATTATTCTTATAAGTTCAGCTCATGTGACAGATTTTTACCACGATGCTGAAATATTTTTACTTTTTTGTGTTAAATTTCGTAACCTGTTACCTTAAGCTTGGGAAGAGCCTTTTGTTTAAAGTTTCTTTCTTTTTTTAGTATTCGTTTCGTTCACGTCAATGTGCACTCAGCGTGCTACGTGGCAGTTAGGGACTGGCAGCGAATTATCGGACTCGAAATTTCAAAGAACACGTATACGTATGCTGACTCAGTGCAGGCAGACATGTGGCCACCGTTGTATTTCATGCTTCGATGGAATACAATAATCTTTTAGATATGCAGACAATACGAATGTTTGTAATAGTTCGTTTAGAGTATCCACCTTTCTAATTCGGCTTCCATTATAGAGTAGCATCTGGAATGTGAATCTCTACCTCATCCGTCCGGGCTCGGTCTCTTTGCATCGTACTTCTTCCAATGTCGATCGTACTTTCTTGTGACCACAGCAAACATTCTTCCCTTAGCTTCGTCAGCTATTGGCGGCCATAAGCGAACGAATGGCTATCAATTTGCCCTATGTAAATGAACTTGTCGTTCAACTAATGGACTTAGGCACGGCCTATTAAGTACGAGGCTTAAGGCTTCACTAAACGCAACACAAAAGAATGAGGAACAGCCTGGCCCGGTCTGCCCTTCGTATACCGTGTGTTTTTCTTGGTAACTGTTCCGATAACGGTCGATAGGGAGCATGAGCCCCCGTTTCTATTATTTGATAACTGGTATTGAATAAAGTTTTCTAATTAGTCCTGCTAAAGTTTCAAGATACGATCGATCTTTTTGGTGGCCTGAGCCTGACGGTCTGTGTTCAGGCGGTGCCTTGAGTACATCAGCGAACTTTTAACTATTTAGCGTATAGCAAAATTTAACACGTTCCAAACGTATTGCGGCCTGGGTGTACCATTGAAACTATTCATTCCGCGGTTGCTTGTTAGTCAATGCTCATATTTTGATTGCGTTGAGAAAGAAACCCCTCATTTTTGGATAATTAAATGATAAAACCCGTTCTTCCAAATTCAGAGAAAAAGCGAACAAGAAGGAAGCATGTCTAACTTCGAAACACAAAGTATCACCGAATAGAAACCTAACCCAACTATGGAGTAGCCTAACACTGGGAATGTGTTAAGAAGCATGAAATGCCTTCATTGGTCGGTCAGTGTATACTTTTGCCGTAGTTTTGATCTCCTAAACACGTTCATTGAGGGCTTTGAATCAAGTGCTCTAAGTTTGTCGAGGCAGGACGAGGTCATTCGCTGAAAGCCAACGGCGAGATAATTTTTTTAGAAAAATATAAAAATATAAATCATTCACGAGAATATATACATACATATATATTTCTATATATATATCTGCTGCCCGAGTTTTGTTTTCAGCCAAATCTTTAGTAGTTTCCTTATTTTTCATGAACCATTCATTCAAGCTGTTGCTGAAGTCTATAAAATAAAATAACCTTCGAATTTATATTTTTATATTCTTTCTTTGAAAGATCCGTATAATTCTTACGGAAGCATTCAAGAATATAATGAACAAAAAAAATGAAAGTTGTGTAATTCATCTTTACTTGCTACCCGTGAAAGAAAGCGACTAATTTTTGTTGTATGCTCTTTGTACCCTAAATTTTTGGCGGCGTATTTGGTAGTCTGAATCCTTTTGGTGAAAACCTCAATTTTGCTGAGTGTCACAAGTGAGGATTTATGTAAACCTTCCGGCGAGGTAGCACTTCAGGATGAGACATTTTGAAAGTTTGAATTACGCGGTTCAATGCTCCACTCCTAAGACAGAGTCAATGTACTGGGTGTCTTTCAGAAATCCGAACTGACTTTCTTTGAAAGTATGTAATACTATATGAACCTTTATTTTCGTATTTAGTTCGAAGTAGAAATTTGTTTTCGGCAACCCAGCGAAAGAGAATGTGGAAATTGTTATTAGTCTAGATCTTACAATACGGAATGTAAAGAGAGATGTCAATCACTTCTTTTTAAAAGGTTTTCATGGAATAAATCACTTGAAGCTTTTCTAACAAAATGCAAAAATTTATCCTCGACTACAGAAGGGTTATAAAAAACGTCGAATATTAGGAAAAAATGTTTGATCGCTAACAATAAAATGGAGCGTAAAGTACTAATTGACCAGACGGCCATTCATGACTAGGTATTTCTGTCATTGGTTTCTCATGTCCCTCATCTTTCGTCTTATCCTACGTGGGTTGTTCTTTGGCGCGTGCATTTCTGTGTGACCAGAGGTGGTTCGATGTACAAAATATGCATAAATAGTATCTAAAACAATTGATAATTGTGAAATGTTTTCTTCCCTAAAAAACAAAGATAAAAAATATAATGGCATTGACACGATTAATAAATGACCATGATATTGAATTTAAATTTAGCCAGAGTGACTGAGATTTGACTGGTTAATGAATTATGATATTATACTACAGTACATCAACCAACCAGATCTCTAAGGGTTGAAAGATCGCTTCATACGTTCCACAGACGCACATATTAGTGCATCCATTGACCTAAATAAGAAGGGAATTAAAACGCTAAAGTAAATTTAAACACATTCACTACTCTAATGTCACAGAAAATCAAATTGCAAATTACAGAAAACACATGGAATGCTCATGTATGCTCAGCAAGAAACGAACGAAATGTTAGCACAGGTGATATGAATTATCAGGTCAGAGTAAATAATTCGCGAACAAAGTCACAAAGCATGTTGCGTTAAAGTAAATCAAATAGTGCAGATATCACATTACACAGCCCAAAAATAAAACTGTACCATTTACCTCGAGCGCCGAAACATTCCCAATTGTATTACGTATCCGAGAATTCTGCCTTAAGTCTCCGCTGTTTCATGGGAGCTTTTTACACTATCTTCCGACTTCGAAGTCATTTCAACTACTAGTGATTGCGTCAAGCACCGATAATGTGTCAAGTTTGTCGCTGCGGTTTTAGTTCGTAGTCGGTACTTGATGCACACTGTATCATTTTCTAATTCCCTAAATTTACTAAATCACTCGCGCACTTTCGTTGGCGTGCGTTTACTACACAAATGAGTTCTAATTGCTGATTCCCGCGTGATGCGATGCACATGCAGCGCCCAACCAGCTGCGGCTGTGGAACCTCTGGCTTAGGCTCCACTCATCGTTTTACGTGTGTGCGTCTGAGTAGTCTACTATGTACCGGCAACTGCTGATTCTTCACGTTCTATATTTTCTCAATGAAGGTATTCTGATGCCTCATTTGAATGCTGTAATGCTGGCGACGTACGTGGGGCTTCCGGTTGTAAAGACTCGATGACGCAATTTTAGCTGACGATATGTTGCGGTGCATGATTTTTAACTGCTATGCTCGTCAATTTTTATTTTCGGACTCACAGGGGATAATATCTTTCAACCTTCCCGGCTGGATAATATCTTTCATTTCGTCGCTCAAGCGTTCCGCCATAAGGTGTCAGAACTGGTTGACGCTGAGAGACGGTGTGGTAAATTGAGCGGCACTTAACTCTTGGGTAATATTGTAGAAATAGTCTGCCGAAAAGTGAGGTAATTTGCAACAAGTTGCTGGTTACTGGTATGTCGACAACTTCACTGGTTTTTCGAGGGCACGCTCCAAGAATGTTGTAATTTTTTTGACAAGTTCCAAAAGTGTCAGTCGCTGCTCGAAAACAACTTCCAAAATTCGTCCAAAGTGCGGGCCACAGCCATCAAAGGTGCACCGGCCCGAGGCCCTCTCCTTGCAGCCCACAAAATCGAACTTCAATCTCAAAATTTTCCACTTGGAAATAGCCACGCCTACGTATGGGTTCGGCGCTCTCTCGCTCGCGAATTAAGTCTACTTGTCCTAAAGCCTACTATAAGTCACGCCTCCAGTTTAACCTTCTTAAGCAATCGTGATTTCCTTTACCCTCATATCACGCTCAAGTGCTCAAATGTCCCGCCTACAGATCTTGGATGAATTTATGTTCTGTGAGGGCCTGTTGTAGATTCCACGGTCGATCTATCGATTGATCTCGAAGACCTTTCTGTAAACTAATCCCCTTCGAGGAACCACAGACCCCACTTCACTTTGACATGTTTGGGGGAACATAAAATTAATGTGTTGCCCAACGGGCAAGCGCTCGCTACCCGTGAAAGTTTGGTAAACGTTACCGTAAAGTAATTAAGTTGTTTCTAATGTTTTTTCGACTGATTCTAATTTTTATTGCCAAAGTTCATTATCTAAAGATCTATATTCTTAATTCCACCACATCAGTAGCAATTCACAGTTTCAACTCGTTTAAAGTTTGTGGTGATTATGTGGTGACCTTTGATTTCAAGGTGAATTTAATTTAAAAATTATCAATTTCTACCAAAGCATTCGCTTTGTGAGAAGTGATTCGACACCTTTCCTTACATTTCGCATTGAAGGACAAACTAATAAAAATTTTACAACATTTTCGAGCGTGTTACGAATATAAATTTCTGCAACAAACTAAAATGAGAAAATCAAAATCGATGAATTAATCAGCGAATTATATGCTTTTATGGAGAGGGTATGAGTTTTAGTACAACCTGTAAATCGAAGCTGAAGAGTAATGAGCTTGGTAATAATGTATTACGTCTGTTTACTTATCCAACTCTCACTGCTTGTACTGCATACTGAGATGGCTTCTGTAAGATATATTCGCCATGTCTGAGTGTTGGCTGATTGGTTACTCGCGCTGTCCCCGTGCATTGAAGCGCTTCGTTGTATGCAAACACTCTCACAGGTCCTGGCCTGCCATCATTGCACCACATGCCACGTTTCCGTTGTTACTCCTGCTCATGGCTAGTCTGAGCAGCAGGTGTTCACAGTCCCAGCTTCTATGCATAGCGATCATGCTTGTTTGAACTGTGTAAAATTGCAAAGCTACCGCAGACGGATCTTAGAAAGTCTGATGGTATTCGTGTGACCTAGAGAATGAACGAGATTTACTGTGTTTGTTGACTTAGCTTTGCCCGCTGAAATACAAAATGATGCGTGTGGAAGTCGATAAAGTTTCGGTCAACTTTTACGGTAACCCGCTTAATTAACCGAATAACCCGTTTTTAATGCCGATCATGTTGATAGTTCTCCAAAGATATTCCGAACTTGAATATGCTGTATTCACCTCAGACTATATTAGTTTCAACGACTAATTTTAATGATTAATTAATGGGTTCAGTTAGCGTGGCGCCAGATGCACGATATTCCCTTGCTTGGTATGCTAAGGGAGTGCGGATGGTTCTCTTGCTCAGAAAATTAAATAACGGTATAATATTGCCAAATAAAATTTGCGTCGAGACTTTTCACCTCGTTATGTTCGTATGAGTTTTGTTTGAAAAATTAGGCGAACCCATTGGGGTTAGTATGTCATGCGTTATTTTATGTGAATGAAGACTTCGAGTATTCATTCTACAGATTACCTAAAGTTGTTAAGGCCATTTTCTCGTTGAAATTTAATACGCCTTGTTTTTCACCCTAAGCGTGTTTTTTAAAGTTATTTTTTAATTTATTTTATGGAGGGAAAGATGTAGCTCCTATCATGTGGAAGGCCTCCTGCGTAAATGCAATAAATTCTGCTCCTGCATTGTTCCTGTAAAAATGTTCGTGCTGGTTTGTCAAATGCTTTTCATTTATCTGATTCCTTTCTAAAAATCAGCATTTAAAAAACTTAAATATTTAAGTAACTACATAAATGCGCTTTCTCTAGGAGCCAGAACATTGAGGCTGCCGTTTTTTGAACAGACATTAATTCACTCGCCATGTTTATCGCACAGCCGTGACTTCGATTCAGCAGGGATATGATGCCCATGATTTTTCGCCAGCCTAATGGTCTCTTGGATTCAAACAAGGGAGCCGAACCTTATAACTTTCTCTTTTACTCGCTCGTCAAAGAGGCATGAAATGGAACCCGTTCAGACTTTGGCCACGAGTCATTTGGGATCAAATTAACGATGCCGTGTATAGTAGCGCTGTAAAATAAACCTCCACCTATGAGCGACCGAACAGGACAATGCGTGCCTTGCATACGAACAAGTTCTTTGATCTCGTTTGAAAATCCTGCGGAACTTTAATTGCTCGTCATGAACTAAAAACATCCGATAATCAGGCCGCTCCTGGAATAGCTAGCAGTTTGGGTCTTTCTTTCATTTTTTAGGTTTTTTCAAAACTGGAAAGTTTATTAACGCCCGTACGTAAAAAAAGACCGTTTGGATCTTGTATTAGTTTGTAACGAGAGCTAATTAGTGCTTTAGGAAATTGCAGCTGAGCAAATGTTAATTACAGACTTAAGGGCTTGCCTCCAACCCTAATTATCCTTTAATTCTTTTCAGTAGACAAGTGCGCGAGCAGAGCTGCTTTTACACTCTTGCATCGCGTCTTGATGGCATTGGAGCTTACGTGAACGATTTTACGCCTGATTGCTTTTTGAAGAGAATTGCTCGGTTTCTTCCCCCGAGATCAACAGAGATGAGGCTAAATATGGAACAAAAATTTTCAATAGTAAAACTGTTAGTACTATTGCATGGGAAATTTGTTACATCATACAGAGAAGGGTAGCCGTCGTATACGTGCGTGCTGTAGAGCGCACGTCTGCAAAAAGTCTTCCTTTGAATGTATCTTGTAGCAAATTATGATACTGTTGAGTAATTGGGCGCTTGGTCGCAAGTCACTACGGAAGACAGAAATTAGCTTCATAAAATTTCTTGATTAGAGACGCATGAAAGATGAAGTGTACGTAATAAAAACTTGGCCGTTTTAGACAAGCCTTTCACCTGTCTTAGAAGATACAAATTTACCCTATGGTAAGCCTCTGAGATTTGAGGTGAAAGGTCGGTAATATGCGCTCGTCATTTGCTTTGAATATTGAACATCGCACTTTCGATGTTCTTCTTTGAGCACGTTCTACGGTATGCTACTCCATGTCAATTGATATAAGGCTTCATGTGTACAGCTTTGACTCCGTTAATTTGTTGGTGGTCGATCTATGTCTGCAGTTTTTCTCGTAAAACTTGAATACAAAATGCGTTTATTGTCCACTCTTATTATTTCCGTCTACGGAACAAGTCAGTTATTTTCGATTGTACGTGGGATGTCCAAACGATTGAAGTCGTGGCTTTCTGGAGCATCAACTTTTTTGTGTGCTTTCGTCTATTGAGCAAATCATTTGGAGAATCCAGCATTCTGACTTGTAACCGACTAGGACCTGTAAAATGACTTGTGTCGGTTGGGCTATTCATTTCCTAGGTCTAGGTTTTACGAAAAGTTGTACTAAACGCAATTATATTACACAATGAGACATTCCCACCAATAAAAAAACTGGAAACCTTAATTGTTTAGTTCAATAATTTTCTTAGCAACTGCTGTATCTCACTAAGTTTCTTTTGGCCTATCAACAGTGCAAGTGGTACATGTGATGATAGGAATCTCCTTGCTGACATTTACAGAGTAGGATAGTTAAACGGCCCAATTTCTTGAAATATCGAGGATCAACTCGCGCTACATTCTGAGCTCGTGCCCAGAGGCTCTATGCCGCCCTGAGCTCTCTGCCCTAACGATGGCAGGCTCAGTGTTTGCCGTGCCGCGCTGTTCTACCAGGCAATTTTAATTAGGCTCTCATATTGCAATGGCCTCTATAGGGATAATCCTATTGCGCCTCCACCAATTCAATCAAGTAATAAAGTCGACCTATTGATGCCGTGCCCATCTGTAGCATCGGAGTCAGCAAACGTCATGACCCTGAACGCTCGACGGTCGATTGTGTTCTCTGACTCAACATTGAGAGACTTATTTCACGTCTTAGCGCTCATGTCTGAAATTAATTGGACAACAATTTATTCGATCTGTGAAACTGCGCAGATGCACTCCAGTAATCTCGAGTACTTTATTAACGAAATAGTTTGCTCTCTTAATGCGAAAAATGTTACTCGTACGAGCTTTTTTGTCCTAACGTTGAAGTAAAATTGGTTGCAAAATTTCGTTGAAGTTCTGATGAATTCCAAGAACAAATCAAATATAATAAATTATTATTGTTAACGTATAAAATGAAACTCTTAAAATATTTTTACTTGAAACGTATTAACAGTATTTTTTCCAGAAGTGCCGAACGTATCTCTGTAATAGTAAATTTCCAAAATGTACGCGCTGGGCTGAGATTCGAAGTCGCCTCACTTTTTGAGTGTGTCCAGAGCTGCTCTGGAGGAGATTACTGACATCGTCTGTCAGCATCAGCAAACCTGGAGGGCTACTGGAAGCTGAGCTCCTCCGGGGTACTCCTGGTGCCTCTGTGTACAATGTCATCGAGTTTTCTCACGATTTTGCGAGTCTGGTTTATTGTTTAGGAAAGTTTTTTCTCGCGACTTATTTTTCTCGCATTTAAAGGCTAGTCTTGTGCACTTGGGCTCGTGTTCTCTTGCATTTTCTCCAGCTGCTTGCTTACTTGATTTGTTTTGTCTTGTCTTTTCTTGCTCTGGTGCGGTCACCAGCACGCCAATAACCTTGTGATGATTGTAAAGAATGAAGTGCAATGCTCTCTTAATGTAGGATTTATTCAATTTGACTCAAGCTTTTCTGTTTTACCATTGAATAAATAACTAGCGAGAACCGTGAAAATTTAACGGAAATTTATGTAAACAAACTTTAGATAAACCAGCACATGAGAAGTGGTCCTCTCAAGTGTTGGACAGATGTTAAAGGTACAGGGCAGAGATAGTCCGGTCTTGGAACCAATTTCCTTCTGGATGATGCGAGTAGTCTGAACTCTATTAGGGAAACTGAAAATGTGCCGCGAAAACTGACTTTTTATAGCAAAACAAGCAACCCGTATACAGGATACTTCGCTCGAGACCTGAAATTTCACTTGAAGAGTGGCGAAGTGTGACGGAACGGTACGTATTTAGGTACAAGCGTATTAATATATGGATTCCTATGTCGTGAATTTCTTGAAAGATGATTAGGTCTACTTATTTCATTACAGTATGACTATCAGTATTGAAAGAACTTGGAAAACGAGTTATTTAATATTTCGGTATTTTTTACCACATGTGTATCGTGAATTATAGAATCTTGAATCTAGAATTGTGAAGTCATAATTAATGCACAACTTTTTACTTATGCTTGAATTGAGTACACAAAGTTCTTATAATGTGCCTAGTTCATACATGTAATATGTCCATAGGTAATTTAGATGATTAAGTGACTGAATGCAACTTATTCGTGAGAAATAAGCTGACAAATGATATAATTCTAACTCTGATCATTTGCCACGAGCATTGCGTGAAATATCGTTGCTTGTTCACAATTTTGTAAGTTAATATGCGAAGTTGGCAAGTCCTTAATGAGGAAGATGTGTGGGGTTTGCTAGAAGTTAATTAGTGTAACGTGCAAGAGCTGGGAACATTTGATGGATGTTAATTGCAAGGGTCTTGATCAGGTAATGAATATAATTGATGCTGGGCAACATCTTTGTCGTATGAGTTATGTGCGATAGTTCTACGCTTCACTTAAATTCGTTTTAAACAATTTTATAAGCTTCTATTTACGATTGTGGGATGACATTTAAAAATGTTAATGTTCAGTTTTCATGCAATTGTTTTCACTGATTTTCATGCAGTTTAAACAAGTGAGACTGAGTGAATGTTGAAAGTTCAACGTACTGTAGGCAAGTGGGGTCAATGTTTTTGTCCGTGTCGCACTCTGGCCTTCGTGAACGCCTGGCTAGTTAGCGCGTGCTGATACGATAACAGAAATGGTACTTGTGCCTTCGTTGAGCAAAACCGTCCGTGGTGTTCATTGAAGCTCACATCCAGAGAGGGATTGAATTGAATTGTATTTCTGCGTATCTTTGCAAGGGATGCAAATGAAATAAATCCCTTAGATCCTCGACAAATATGTTGTTTGTCGCAGTCTACAGTGCTTGGGAGCTAGACGTTCTTCAAACATCCTTATGGTACTCCCCCGAAGAATTACTCATGCGTATTGCAGTTTTGGGATTGGTTGGAGTATCCAATTCTTTTTTCCGTTTGGTTTGCCTATTGCGGTGGAGATTCTTCAATAGATTTCGTATGCGTGTTCGATGTTTTATCTGCGAGACACTTTCTTGAGATATTATTATTTGAGATAGTCCGTGCCGAACTGAAGGCCTCGGCACAGTCAATTTGATTCCAATTATTGGAAATATGTTTAAAATTCGTGAGTCGGCTGAAATGCCTTATTGCTTACGTTTACGTACGTTCGGGGTCCAAATTAATTTTATTTTAGAATATAGAGCGTAATTTAATGATGCAAATTGACATATTAGTGAAAATTGCGTTGATTGGGAAAAGAATTTGTTATTCCAGAGTAACCAAGGAACTTTTCACCTGAGGAACGCTTTCTTCTGGAGAAAAGTTCCCTTAGGTGACAATAAGCGCTTGTCCAATTCATATGGACTATCTTGTTCAATCCAAATCATAATTAGTTCTGAATATGCTGTACAGTGAAAAAAAATTTGCTGGGGCCGTGATTATACACCTAACGAAGGTTCACGACATTCACGAGCGGGCCATTGATTATTCATAGGCAATTTTGCGTGTGCGGTTCGTACATCAAAGCTCGTGTCGTGTTGTGACAGGATGCCGTTTGGTGGCCCGGCCTGATGGTTCCTATAATCCATCGCTGTCTGAGTTGGCGCATTTCGTCCCTTGCAAAATTGGGACGCCAAGCAAAACTCCGCAAATGAACGCATTTGGAAGCTCGGTGATGGATCGAACGTGTCGCACCCGGTGAAATGAAGTGCAGCTGAGCAAGATTTCATTGAGTTCCGTGGGTAAGAACGCCCAGACATAGTGCGAGGATTCTGGATCTGAGGTATAGGGGGCACTAATGGAATCGTCCAGAATGAGATTTCGCTGGGTTTTGCAAGGACGTTCATAATTGTGTTTGCATGTTGCATGCAAATGGAACCCTGACACAGTGGAACATTATAAGATTGGTTCTTCGTAATATTCTTGATCAAGAGGCATGTTATACTTGCAGATTCTCTCTGTGTGACATGTGGACGCCATTCATGTTACCTTGACAATACTGTATCTTTTATTCGTGATCATTATTTTTGTTCAGCAGGAAAATTTAAAGTGTATGATTGTGATCAGTCGTAACTTCTCTAGAACGAAATTTTATACGGTGTCTCATTTCTTGTCAACAGCTTATCTAGTTTTAGGAACATCTGTCTCGCAAAATAAATTAATGATAAGTAAGCTGAGTAAAGAGATGTATTTTTGCACATTTCGAGCTAAAGTAATTTTCCAGCATGCTGCTCATTAGGGACAAGTGGAAAGTGACTGATGAAATCTAATCTGGGCGAATTAATCCAAGTCTTATTGAAGCTCATACGAAGAATAGAAGTTATGTTCTAAATTGTTCGTTTGTTCAGCTAACGTTTTATTGCATGGCTTTTGGTTTTGGTGATGTGAACTCTAGCAAAATGTGTAGTAGAAAAGAAAAAGATTCACATGTGTTGTTAAATCAAAGGTCGTGTGTCGTGACTTTCCTGTCCAAGTAGGGCACCTCGTTCCCTTGCTCAGCACAGGTTGGTTTACCGAGTCAATCTTTTCTTGGAGCTTTGCGTTGTGTGAAGGCGCTGCAAAATGCCGAGTAAGCATCGTGCAGTTGCGCTTATCTATTCTTTTTATTCTGGGAAGAATGCACAAAACACTACAAAATGCTTATTAATTGTATGCATGAATTTTTCATTTAAGATTGTTACCGCAGTATCTCGGTAGGAACTGAAGCTTGCTGTGATATAATTATCTATAAAATTTAGAGCTCAATATCTGTTGTAAAATATTTTCTTAGACTTTTTCAGTTTAAGCATCACTGCAAGATGCGCGCTCACTTGCTTAAATTTCCCCTCATATGATGGATACAAACTGCGTTTCGAAGTTAGGGATCCTCCTGCGGGGCTCGCGAAGCACAGCCGCTGTATTTGAACACGCGCGCGGAAGCATGGCTGCAAAATTCAATCGCAACTTCGATGGAAGAGTTCAAACGCACTAAAGTTTCCAATTGAAATCAGAGGGACAAAGTTAGGCCAGCAATGCCTGATGGAATCACCTAGAAAATGCATCAACTTTCGGGGGCTTTCGCAGTTGTACGTTCACAATAGGTGCAATTTCCTGCGCGGGTTACCTGCAATGACCTGGCTTTAGTTCGGGCGAAATTATGAAAGCTCGGCCTACTGACCATCAGAGGGCCGGGACTCTGGGCTTAATGGATTTATAGGGAGCCCAATTCAATTACTGAAACACGCTTGAAGTTAACAAGCGAGCAAACTTCATTTCTTTATCGTAATTAGGAAGAGTATTTAGGATGCCTTTGTGGATTTAGAATAGGAAACATTTGCCCATTTAATATAGAGTTTAACAGACGATGGATGCAACACATATTAAGGTTGCATTGAGCAATTATTTGCGGTTTGTATTAATGATTAAGAGTCAGTGAATATCCTTTCAATTTTGACAACGGTCTGTGTGCTCGCACTGACCACTTTAATTAATGGAAAATCTGGAGATCTCCTGTGTATCGCTCTGAGAACGTCAAGCCTTCACTACGTACGAATATATCGCTCTCTTAGTTACTAACATCAAATGGAGCCTTCCAATAGTAGGCGTTCTAACTCCTTAGTCTGCGTCAAATTTTTGGAGAGCAATCAGATTGTACTTGCATTTATTGGAATTTCGTTGTGCTTTAATTTATTGTACAGAGATGGGCAACGAACGCTGTAACTCCAAATTCTTACGTCAATTCATCGCAGTTTTCGTTTGATTCATGAAAGCTTTCTATTCAAGTCTAACTTGATAGTTTTTATGCCTAAGTGATTTATTTTGACTTAAAAATGTGTAAATTCAGCCTCCATATCATTTAGGCCCTAAGAGTTCACAAATGGATGCTCAATGTAGACCTGACCAGTTTAACCAAATTAAGTTTAAATTCAATGCATTGAATGTGTACGATTATTGATTATTTATTCCTGTTTTCTTTTGATTTACAAAAAATTACTCAAGATCGGATATGCTGATCCATCCAGTGCGTGACCATTGAAAGAGAACTTCCAAAGAAATTCATGTGGGGACGTTTAGTCCCTGTTACTGATTGATGGGTGAAGTCGTCAGTGCACAAGCAAATTCTGTCATTTTGATCAGTTTTAGTGATGCTTGCAGTGTTATTGAACATCTGGATTTTTGGACCTTTGCCGTATGCTTGCATGCTTGAAGTTGAGAAAAAAGGTGATGAAATTGGCCGACATAGTACGTTTCTGCCTGGCTATCTCCCGAGTGCAGTAAATATGCCAACTTCGTAGAAATTATTCAGTGCGTGCAAAAAGTACTATTTGTTGCTCCAAAAGCACTGTTGCAAAAAAATGAATCGTCTCATTTGGTTATATATCCATTTTTTTTAATTGAAAATAAGTTTTTCTTGCTATCCCTACGTACAGGATTTAACGATTACAAGGACTACTCTAGGAATATTCAACAATTGCATGGATTTGCAATGCATTTTTGCCAGAAATTTGTCTTTTTTAGCAGGTGATTGCGTGTTCTTCTCTTAGCCAGTCGTGATGAAAATCCAGTTAATGTGTAACACTTGCAAATGAAACCATCATATTATAACTAAAATAAATTCCGAGTACGTTCTTATGCTAGTGTTATATAGGTTACCAGTTTCTATCCCTCGACATCCTGAAGCTAAAAATATATCAGTGGGCATTCTTCTTCATCGAAACGACGTCGTTCAATCGCATTGCACGGTCGCTGATACGCCGAGGGAAATATTTATTTGGAGCAGCTTTGAACGCTTGCTTTATTTTTTCATTTCGCTATCTCGCTCAAGTGAACGCAGCGGACTAGCTCATCATTCGATGCCGTCACAAAAAACGCTCGTGTACGTTGTTTATGCATCTGCCGTGAATATTTCCATCGAATATCTAGAAAAATGAATGCGAGAAGTGCAAAAACCCTCTCTTTCCCCGAAATAGGTGAATGCATTTATATTAATCGCATTGTGTTTCTATTGAAAGTTTGAATACGAGATTCGCGAGGATGTATGCAACACCGATACCACGCTGTGCCCCGACCGTCCTCAGCGTTTTGGCCTTGCCCCGACATCGCTGCCTGATGCATCCGCGTGCCTCCAGTCTGCTTTGATGTCGGCATCGCCGCGATGCTCCATGTTTGAGTGCAGCATGTTTGCTTTAATGCTCGGTTGGACGCTTTCACGCTTCGTTTCATGCCTAGATAGATGCATGCTTGCGAGCTTATTAGAATTTGATGGTTGTTTGTACGCATGCTTTCGATTGAAGCTGACGTCTCGCGCTTGATTCCCTTCATAACCAAACAAGATTGATTTAAGTGCGAGTTAATCTTCAAGCACATGTTCTGTCTCTTATTTGTCTTAGTTTATTGAGTGCTCACACAAATGCTTTAAAGTTATTGGAAAAATAAACTGGTTCTTGGTTCGACGCTTCAGAAAACGAAAGTTTTCAAACCGGACCTTATTGCAAACCTCAACACTACGCGTGTATCTTTTAGGACAGCTTATCATTTGTCTCGCATGCAATAAATGCGTTCACTGCATATGCATTTTTAGCCGGCTAAGGTTTTATTTTAAACATTTGTTTGATAATCACGTTTAGAATACGCTGTCCTTTCCTGCTTGTCAAATACAGTGGCCATGACTCACCTCATTCACTTTGCATACGGCTATTAGCCGAAATTCCCGAGTTTATCACCAGTGCGCCGCTTGCAGTGCTGGCTGCACAGCCCTTTTTCTGGACCGCTTTCGGTGCATCGGGCGAAGCCGAGTGACGTATTTTAATGACATTTGTTTGACTCGTATTTAAGGATTATTGATAGATCTTTAGTTTTCAACTTTCCTTCGGTGTTCAGAGGCTATTTTGTTCTAATTTGGAAATTGGATTGTGTAATTGGTAATACTTTGCTTTTGTTAGATACCATTATCATGTTTTTAATTCTCTTTTGGTGGGATTGTATCCATTGACTCAATATTTAATTTGCATCCACTTTCATGTACTACAGTATAATAATGTGTTGTGTTATGAATAAGTTATGCGCTATGCCACTAGTGAGAAGCTACTGTATGTACCCTAATTAAATAAATTCGAAGTTAATATGAACTCTTGGGAACGTCAGGTTTTGACAGGCCTAACACTATTTTCAGTAATGCCTCATGAGATATTTGTTTCACTCGGGAGAATTGTGCAGAAAATGGCCAGCATAATCACAATTAAATTATGGAATTGTTTTAGCGTTGGCCGACTGGAATGCTTTCATTTAATATAAAATCCTCACAAACTGTTTATATTTGTAACTTCAAAGAAAAGTATTCATGCCTTTTGTGTTTAAAATTTACTTCAGAATTCGCCTCCGATTCAGTCTTAAAGGGAATGTAGTACATGGACTACTGAATGACGGGCTCATATCCCCCTATATGAGCCCGTCATTCAGTAGTCCATGTACTACATTCCCTTTTAAATCATGGGGATAGAACAACCCTTGCATCAGTGCCTTTACGCGGCTTGCTTTTTTACTTACGTATATCATGCGACAAATTTGATATTGTTCAAAAAGGGTAAATGATAGTGATCTTTTTGCATATCTCTACCTTATTTTGGTCATCAACATTTCGTTAATTTGTAGTGGTAGCAATGTCTCCAGATACATCGGGTATACACTATCAAAAAATTGTTATTTATTCATGGTTTAATATGATACACAGCGGGCACATTGCAGACCTGAGGGCTCCTTAGTGTTTTTGATAACTTTCATTTTGATTGATCGTTCTAAAGATTAAATCTTCTCGATTCTAACATACGTTTCAATTTAAATTTTTAACATGGTCACTGAAATTCATTGGTTTCTTGAAATTTATACGGAAAATTTTGTTCAAACTTTTAAATTTCGAGACTAGAATAATACTTGCTACTTATGACGCCTTAGATGCGCGTGGGGTAAAAAATGGGGTAAAAAAATTGGAAGTAGTAGCCGTGTGAAATTCTTATAGCTCCATACCTGAGCTGAGTGAATTAACGCACCTTGTGTAAGTAGGCGTTCGAAATTCGCCGATCCTGTCTCCGTACAACAAAGGAGTTAGTATCGGTAGTCCCGCTTATAATGGTGCAGTGTAGCGTTCACTTTTGTCTACAGTAATTTGTCCGATTCTTGCCGTCGTGGCAGGCAGCTATTGGCCGTATTCAAGAATTCACCCCAGGACTTTATTATAGTCGTCGAAATAATTGATCTGGGTGAAGGCATGACTTGGTGCTCCTTGCGTGCAGCCGAGGTATTGATTCTTCAATTATCTACCTGGAATTTTTGGCAGTACTTTGATCAGTCGTCCAAGCACAATGCTTTTCTCGGACGCTTCCCTGTCCGTGGAGCCTCTGTGTGACATAGGGGAGGAGAATTGTATTCCGTGACACTCATTTGTTGTGACTGAGGTTGAGTAAAGGCTGGGTTAGATATTGTCATGAATGTGAAATGAATGAATGTAATAGTTTTTGATCGTGTTCACCGTTCATAAACCGAACTCTGTAAAAATGACTCGCTCATTCCAGAGCCATTTCACTGCATCGCAATATCGTTTCATAGCAAATTAAAAGTTAGTCTAGCAGGGGCCCAGTAAAGAAACTGTTTTCATGAGACTGGCCTCGTATCCTTTGTCTATTCGTCATCCGTGATGTCTGCAGCGTGGCATGTTGTCCCGTCCAGTTCTGGTTTAGGTGCCAATGAAAGTGTCAAAAGTGTTTCTTATCCCGAGATAAACTTCTTCAATCAACTCACGCTAGCGTTGATTCACGCACGCGATCGGCCAATTCGTGAAGTTTCGATTCCAGCGTCACGAACTCGAGTCGCTTTGTTAGCTTTTACTTCCGCAGCTGTTGTGGGTGTGTAATGTGACGAATGGAACTAATTCAGCATGAACATCTTCATCATGAAAAAATGAACCTGAAATTTTCGCGGCAGCTTTTTACTGTATTCCATTATGGTGTTTGTGTATAAGTTCCGCAATAAAGACTGCAATACTTCTATGTGAAAAAAGAATGCCAGGGTTTATGATCATGCTTATTTGGTCTCGACAACAATATTGGTATCGGAGCGGATTTTAATTTTTTATTTTTATTTCTTTCGGGTGTTTCTTGAAGCCATTTCCTTGCGTGAAAAGTGCGTGTTAGGAGGCCAGTATTACTGATTTATGTGGAAAGAACGACGTTTGTGAATTAGAAATTCACCCGTTGACGGATCTGGACATTACCAGAAGTTGATCTGTAGCTATTTCCCAGAAAAAAATATAGCATTTGCAAACGTATGAGGGGTTATTCGATTTCAATTTCCTCATTCACCATTACCTAATCACTCAAGAATTACCGTCACAATTAATGCAATGCAAGTGCAAATTTTTTGCCTTCCACTCTTGTGTGTTACTCGACTCTCCTCACACGCGAGAGGATGAATTTGCCTCGCAGACTCGTCGTGAAGCAGGTCCTGCCTCGCGAATTCCATTCCATTGAGCCTGCAGTTGCTTTCAGGGAACGGAAGCTCATTCGAATTTTTTTAGACATAACTTCAGAGAACTAATACTCCGAAGGCGAATGCGTACATCCCGAATATTTTTAAATTAAACTGAGCTGGAACTAATGGGTTGGACTTGCTTGCACGGTGCTGCTGACGTGGTTGGTGTAGGTGGAATAAGGATGAAATGAATTCTAGCCGAGTGAATGGGACCAATTACGTTTTCCAGGGAGGAAGTGCTGCTGAACAGGGGCTTTTAGAGCTATTTATTGAATGCTTAAAATTACTTTAGCAGTGCACAATAAAGTTTTGATTCATAAGTATAAGGGATGAATTACGTGTCGATCCATTAGGAAGCAGCCAAAGACATGCTTACTTGACAAGAAGGTCGGATGGTGAAGTCAAGGCTGGAGATGGAGGATTTGGCGGCCATGTTGGGCTCGAGGCTACCGACATGAGGAATCTCCGGAGGCTACAACACAGACAGTGGCCCACCCGTCCGGTCAGTGTTCATGAGTTGTTTTGGAAGATGAGTTAAATTCACTGCGAACGCAAAAATGGGATGCATGCGTGTATAATTGTTTTAAATTTTTTGATATCTTGAACTCAATTTAATTTACATGAATTTTGAATAAGCTTCAGTGCATAAAGAAAGGTCAAAATATATTTTTGAAGTGAACTTTTTTGAGTCTTCAAGTATCTTAATGTACACCTGGTCGATTTTAAACCACTTTTGCATCAGCTGATCTCGTAGTGCGGCCGCAGTACGTGGACGATCTTCTCGACGTCTAACATGTCTATGTAATCCCGAAAATTTTGTATTGGGCTCATGTCTGGGGACTAAGCTGGACAATATAAATGACTGATATATCCTGAATTATTGTCACGTCAATTAATGACATTTCTAGTCCGAAGTTCCCTGCAGTTGTCATACTCGAAAGGGAACTCTGAAAACAATACACGGGCCCTCGAAAAATAACGGGAAGATTTTTTTTATACGAGGGGCGTATTAAAATTTCACCTAGCAGTGTTGTTCTCCTTAGCCTAGACCTGGGAGATGTTCACCTATATCGGTGAAAATGACGTACATATACATGTATCCCTGCTTTAAAAAGGTAACGTTTGTTGATGCAGTGACGAAGGGTAACCTTGCGTTAGAACGAGTGAGCAGTTGTCCCGTTACATGTTGAAGTAGGATGGAATAGGAGCTCTAGATTCACTAAGAAGCTCTGCTCCGTCCTCGAAAAGGGAAGATTTATGAGCCCGAAGGCCGTGAGAGCGCCTTTTGCGTCCCTGAGTTCGGCAGCGCTCGCATTGTTGCCGTTGTTGCATGTCGCTGAGCTCTGCTGCACATTTAAGTTTTCGGTCGTCTTCAATGTTAGGCCCTGATAATTCGAGACGTTCATGCCACACATGCAGTATCCATGCATTCGGTGTCCGTGAAATGCGCTGTACGGCATTACGTGCGCTATGCCACAATATAATGTACTTTTTTTAAATATACGCTTAATTTCAGTCCCTCGCACCCCAGTCGAGTTTGAAACGTCCTATTGCAAAATGTTACACGTCAGTGCGGTGCAGTGTGAGATTCGCATGCGTTTGGTGCTTCCTAACCACGAACAGTTAACGGTAGTATTAATTAGCATTCCCTTTCACTTCAATATTCATACCTTCACTTGAGCGTCATCTCTGTACTATTTTCCATTGTGGAGACTAGTAATTTCTCTTGTGAATTATTCGCGGAGGCTTAATGGAAAACCTTTCCCTTCAACGTTATCTTCTCTCTTGCAGCACTCACTCTGTTCGCCCTTTGTAGCTGATACGCCCCTGTTCGTTTCCGTGCCGTGTACAGCTCGGACGCAAGGGGTGTCCGTCCTCGTCTTCTAGTCAGGGAGGCGACTTGTTTGTACAGGGTGTCCGGTAAAACTTAGCCTACTATGATACTGAATATCTAAAAAAAGTGTCTGAAATACTAAACTCGTATCTTATCTAAGATACTATTTATTTACCAACTTAGCTAATACGGGCTTTCATTTTGTATTGTACTTCATTTATTTCATTTTCAGTATTTTACTTGGCTTTTATTCTTTTGTAGGCCTAATGTGTGACTTATTCTTATAAATAAATATTGTGGACAGTGACATGGGGGCTTTATTTACCTTCCCGACCTTGTCCTGAGTTGATCAGGCCGATGCGTCTTGCAGGTGACCTCTGGAATCGCACACGTGCTCGAAGTTCATCTTTTCTCATTTTTTTTAAAAGCCTTCAGTACAACTTTAGAAACGACCTCTCTGCGGCCTCGATGTTGAAACTCCCCAGTGTTTCTGTCATTCCCTTATAACTTCTATGGAACTTTCTATGTTCAAATTTTTTGAGTTTCCCCAGTTTTACTTTTAGTGTCGAAAATTTGTATCAGGTATAAAAATCATCGTAAGGTAAGATTTTAACATTAAATTTTGAAATTAACGTGTCGACATAGCTTAAAGCGTCGCTATCAAGCTTAACGCGTCACTGTAAAGTTTAACGTGTCAGCAAGAAATTTGTAGCGACAGTGTAACATTCGAAGCACAATTTCATAACTTGAAGCGTGATACCAAACCTGAAGCATGGAAGTAACAGTCTGTCAGTGTAAGGAAGTGTAAAATATCGCCGTGAAATTCAGTGCGTGATGATAAATTTTAGGTCATCAAAATGTTACTACTAATATCTTGCGGCCACCAATGTTTTGCTCCAAGCTATTGTAATTCTCGACATTGATTGATCGTGGCACTGTCCACGAACACGGTATTGTGGACTGGGTATATTCATGCAGTTCTCTGTTATATGATGCTGCAAAGGTAACGTTCAAATATAAAGAAACTTCCTCAATTTATCATTGATTTCTCTTTTGTTCTATTGTTAGACGGCACAACGAAAAAGTCGTACATCGGTTTCTGCAGCTACTCAGTCTTGGAAGCTGACAAGGCAACTAACACTGGGTATGCCAATTTATCAGGTGCTATTTTGTTCGAGTTTATGATGACCAAATTTATTATTAAAATAAAGGACACCCATCAGACAAAATTAACCATCTCTGTGTATCCGCCCTCTATCAGTTGTACATCAGTCATTAACCTTGAGGCTCCCACCTGATGCAGCATTTGGTGACGTTAATGTTAATGGTCTCGCAATATCTGTTGGCCTACGTCAACTGTGTGATTCATTTTGGCTGGGGAACAGTGAAGACTCTTGTCACGAGTCGTGCAAAATAGTTCGGTCGACGAAAAGTGCTTCTTCGACTTAGTTATTTGTGATTTTGGAAAAAAATGTGATTTGTTTTTGTGCTTCTGTTTATTTTATGTACGTAATAATGAAATGAACGAAGGCTTTCTGTGTTAATATGTATGAACAATAATATTGAAACTATCTTGGTAACTAAATTCGTATTCAGGAATGTGTGTTATCAGAATTTACGTAGTGGACTTGAAATATTGTAACAATGCAATTCCTTACTTTTTTCATTGAATTTATCATTCATTCTTTGCACTTTTTAACTTGAAATTGATTTCTATCCCTTCAATGCAATTTATTTAATAGCTCTCTCTCTCTCTCTCTAATTATTTATTAGTTCAGCAATACTCCACAGGCTGCTTTTGAAGCTTTGTGAAGCGATCCTCTGAACTGTTTTATGCGAGTGCCCTGTGACATACGCTATGCCATGCACACAGCCCTGTCAGTAATTATTGGTTCACATTATTCTTATAGATGCTAGCTCAACTTCATTACAGCAGTGGAGTCACAAATTTGTTTCTGCGCGCCTTCCGATACAACAGCGTGGTATAAATTGATGACGTGCCTCTTCTGTCTACCTAGAGCTGATGGTATCATACTGCTGTGGAGCTCTCTCTGTCCTTAATGTTTCATCATAGCCTATGTAAATTTAGCTCAATCTTCAGTACTCCGAAAGACTCTGTATATGATTGATAATTATGTTTCACCAAGAACTCATTCTCTCTTTGGATTTCTTCTTGAAAATTCTCATTTTGTCACGTTAGGGATGATTCGCTATAAAAAATGAGGGGCGAGTTTTTATCATAGCTCTCGAACAACTTTATCCAAAATAGTATGTATTAAAGTCCTATCTCATTCAGTTATAATACAAATTACATCTTGCTCTCGTGTAGACCTTATGAGACTTATTCTACAGTGGAGTGTCCGACATTTTCATTAATGTTGTTCATAAAGACTGGGTCGCAAACATGGCTACCGTGCTACGTCTGGAATGTCGGGAACGCTCCGGGGCATCTCCACCATCAAGCGTAAAGCAACTCCATACTGTTGGAAAAGTCTACGGAAAAAAAGACAATTATTTCACGTTCTACTAGTCGACTGCTATTGCTAGAAGACCACAGTGAATGTGAATGCAACGTTTCCCATGATATTTTACGTGCCGAAAGCAATGTTACTATTGATATGAGAGGTACATTCGGGTACACAGAGAAAAACTGAAGTACGCTGAAATTATCGCACGTGCGTAATCTTTCAGTTAGCGAGGCCATGAAACTTCAGCGACATTGAAAGTACGATGAAGCTCAACACATTCTCGTGTTCAAATTACGGTTGCATGATTTCACTTTCTCGCTTCTGTGCTCTGTACTGCTTGTTGGTACTCAAAATTACTTGGTTATGATGAAACTTAAAAAAAGACGTTGAATAGTTTGTTTTATGACGTCGGGCTTAATGGATGAAGGGTAGATTCATGTCCTCTAATACAAGATGTATCATTCCTCTGGTTCTGAACGGGATTGTTTTCGACATAATTTCACTTAAGTAATAGGAATCATGCGTCAAGATACCCACGAGGCCCTAATTTGCTTGAATTTTTCTCTGACGAGTTGTTTGATCAATTTTTGTTAATGCGTCATCGGGCTGTGGATTACTCGTGAATTCTCTATTCTCTCCAAACGGTTGGCTGTTTTCTCCTCCTTCTTCCTTTCTTATTCTTCCAAGTGCAACCTCCTGCGCATAACTTAACGCTGCTACTTGGACTCACGCTCACAGGTCGGAAGAGATTTTCACGCATCACTTCAATTTCCTCCTCCTGGAAAATTTCTTTGTAGTCGAAGAGATGCAATCGACATCAATTTTGTTGTGCAAGAAACTTTACAAAGATTATAATTTTATTATATAAATGCTTCTGCTTGCTAGCAACGCAACTCCATAGGGGTATATTTTTACTGAAATGGAAATTTTAGCCCCTAGAAATTCATAACGAAAATTTTTCCCTGTTCTATGATATTAAATTTAGTGTAGCTCTGTCACCACTCGCGGCAGAGCGTGCGGCCCTCAATTAAAGCTCGGAGTGTGTTTTAATACTGCAGGCTTGTACCGCTCTTGTGTTTTTTATGTAATCTGCGACTACAATGTTCCAATAGATTTTGGCGGCATTCCCTTCGTTCAGTAAAGTGAGCGAGCAAATCCTATTATTGGTTCGATTGGCCAGCAACCCTGCTGTGGCTCAACCTGCTCTCGGCGGTCATCCTTCACTTTAGCTCTGCAAAAACGCTGTAGTCTTGCCAAGCAGAGTGCCTGCCAAGAGATGTTGCATCCTTGCTTATATTTTATTGGGTGATCTGGACCAAGTCTCGTTGCCAAATTTTTAATGAAACGCATAGAATATTCACTTCTCGATCTGAATTTTCGTTGTAAAAAATTCTGATCCTTGCTTCTGAATTGAACTGGGTATGTACAAACCCATTCTTTTGCATGCAGAATGCATTCCACGAGGTTTCTGGAGTTGGGATTTAATCCCCGCTTGCAATTTTCCTAAATCACGAAATCCTCGCATTGATTCAAACGATGGCGTCGTTGTTTTGAACGTCAAGCTTTTTAGCTGCGAGTGCAAGTTATTTCTGTGCTATAGAATTTCATCGCCGCAAATAAACTCTTTTTGTCCCTCGCTGGCTTTGTCGAATTCAGCATTTCAGAAATTGAATAGAATATAAACCTGATTCCCAGTGAAGAGGGTGACATTAATTTAGTATGTTTTGAATTCAAGTTAACTAACGAAGTGCACTGAGCCCGAGTTTACAGAAAAATACGGGCTTCAATGTAAGCTTTTCCGTTTAATTTGCTGCTTGCTATTTTTGTCAGTTACTTGCCCTGCGTGCGACATTATTAATCATCGTTACTAATTTGCTCAGTTTTATCTGCCTTCACCATGAAAAAGAAAAGAAAAAAGAAAAAACGTTTCTTCCGAAATCAGTCACCGACAAAGCATGGTACAATCGGGTTTTCAAACACTTGAGAATATAGCTTCAAAATTAAATGTGGAAGTCGAATTGAAACTTCTAATTGGGATTCTTAGTTCGGAGATAAGCATCAAAAGTTAAAATTAACCAAAATCGTCGCTTAATTTTAGGCATATCTCCCAAAATATAAAATCTACCGTTTAGAAACACTTTACACTTGAGAAGAATTCAGATGGTATGCATATTGACGTTTTTTATGGTGTTTTCGTATACTATTAACACTGTTGTACCGATAAGAAGTTACTGATAAGAATTATTTGGAGAGATGATTCATCACTCATATTAATAAATTATAAAAATTGACGAAACTTGAAATGGGAAATTTTGGAAACCTGTTGCATGTGACGACCGAAGTGGATAATGAATTGCGTACGGGAAAGTTATAAGTGCTATGCTCAAGGTTTAACTCTCTGAAACGCTCGATGCTGAACTGTTTTGGGAGCCCTATCTCTGCAGTGCTTTTGCAAGTCCAGAACTCTAAACAATGTGCGGTGCGTCCACGGACAACGACAACGTTCTACGAGAGTTTTGATTGACTTGAAAAATGTTTCCAAGAGCGCTATTTCTCGTAAAAAAATAACATGGATAGCACTGCATTAGTAAAATGTTCACAACACAAACAATAAGCGAGCTACACGGTGACGGTCTACAACCTAAACTACGTACATAGTAGGTGCAGGTTGTGGGGCTGGGCAGACTGTTTGCGTGTCTGGCCGAGCACGTCACTGTACATTATTAAAGACTGAGGGGAATCGCTACGGATAGATAATGAGGCTTTTATGTATAGAAGTCGAACAAGTGTTTCCGAAGATTCTTACGTAGTCGAGATTTTCCCGAACAAATGGGAAGAAAAGGCTAATTGTCCCACAAATTCATGCATAGAAAGTTCACTGTTTTTGCTTTCAATTTCATAAGTGCTCCTTGCCACTATACTGTGCCATGCAGGTACCTGCATTTAGGGTAAGTGCTACGTTGTCGATAAAATTATTGATAAAAGTCGACTTCTTCTCACAATGTCGGTAATATTAGAAGCTTTCGATGGTATTAGGCCATAAAAGTGGAACTGAGCTAACGCCGATTTAGTCGATCGTGAAAGGAACGAAGTTTTGTTAGTTTTAATTTCATTGATCATCGTCTGAAAGGGTCACAAATTATTATTCATTATGTTTTATTTAGGATAACATAAAGTATACTCACGTACACTATCCGAGTCTAAAACACAGGTAATGACTGTAGCGTCTCAATATAGTCGAGATGACCGGGTGCATACAGTTGACCGGGTGCTCGAAGAAATGATTTCGATTGGGAAATAATTTACTTGACTTTGAAAGAACGGACTCGTGATATTCAGGCTAGAGTTTAGCTCATTGAACATTTACGTTCATTTTGTCTCAGAAAGAGTAGAGGTTAATATTTTCACTGTTTTTTTTCAGGTTGTAATTGTTTCAGACGTTTCTGTAGTATCTGAAAGGCATTTTGTATTTCTTTGAAGGCAAATATAACCTCGTTGTAAAGAAGATTTTTTCTAAGTTTTTTATGAATACTTTCCTCAAGAACTAGTGCCCGAGGGCACTATTAAGAGGGGTACCTCAAATTTATCACATTTCTGGTGTTTCGCTCCTTCCTCCGCCTGGAGAGTGCGGGACTCCATAAAGATTGGGGAAGAATATTTTGAGTTAGTGAAATACCGGCTCCATTTCAGAGCTCAGATCAGGGTGAGCACTTCATCGAATTATGTAAGGTACAAAAGCTTTTCTGGTCGTATTTTTGTAGCTACCTTGAAGATATTTAGTAATTTTTTATATGTGGCTGTCCTCCTAGAATGCCCGTTTGCGTTCAAGCTTCTTCAAGGTTGTTTAAATATTGTTTTCGTTTGATTTCACTAACGTATTTTACCATTTGTTATTGCGTTTTTCAAACATTGTGGACCTATAAGAATTGTTTGAAGCCGATGGTAATCTAATTGTTCTTGATATTTTTATATAGCTTCGATTTTTTTTTATTATGATGAATCGATAATTATCGTTACAGTCTCTCACTCTAATGAATTTCTCTATTCCATCTTGATTGAGTTTCGATGTAATCAACGGATATCGCTAATCTTTGCTCCACCAATCAGCGCAGCAGCGTACGCGTTTCTCGCATGACTGTCCATTCTCTGGTCCGTAAAACAGGTACAAATTACATGGCCGCCGTGGTGGTGGGCGTTATTGAGGCGAGATCATTACCATCTCATGTGTGTGGTCGGAATTTGTCAGCCCAGCTTCTCTCTCCGCTCGCCGGGAATACAATGGCGTGTGCCTGTGCTGCATTTTGCAGGGCCGTCCGTCCCGACTGCAATCTCCCAAACTGATCATTTTGAAACTGAATGAACCTTGAAATGCTACGGTCGTTTGAATTTGAAAGTGAAATAATGATCGTGATGTTAAAGTGTTGTAGAATTCTCATGGAGATACGTGGATATCTTTAAATTCCGTATTCTACTGATTATAGAATAGGAGCAATCGATTAATCTCTCAACTTAGGGTAGAATCTTGTGAACTTGTAACGGCCCACTAATGAGTAGAAGAATCGAAAACATTTGTTTATCAACAGCCATGGAATGGGTGGATCGTTGTAATAAAAAATTATGTAGAAGTTGTAGTAATTTTTTTTAGTTTAGATACGAAGTTAAGACCTGAGCGTTTCGTTGTTTTGTCAAATCTAGTCGTAGAAATAATTGCACACTTTCAGCTTCAGTGAAGCATGAAATTGAATGGTATGCTTCTGTAGAGGCATTGTTAAGCAATTATTAATAGCAAATGCATAACGATGAAATTCCCGAAACTTGGGTGAGGTACATTAGATTTGAAACTTTTTTCACCACCGATTACTTCTAGAACGGGGACTGTTATTCCATTGACCAATTTGTCCAAATGACCAAAATGGAAATAAAATTGCTAAATTTTCGAAAATTGACGTTTTCTTGCTGATGATAAAAATAGGACAATTAGGCGTTCATTGTATGAATGTAAGCACGTTGTATCAGGCTACATTGTGAACTACACTGTATCCAGGCCGTGCGACGGTAAGCAGACAAAGCTGTAGGCGTGGAAACTCGTGCACTTGCGTCGACGCCGCATATTTGGGTTGAGCCCCATGCAGAGCTGATCAAGCAACGCTGAGGGGTCGTAACCGACTCGTCTCTAGCTAACGAGGGAAATCCTAACGTATACTTCGAGACGGGCCAATGGTTGCATTCCAAAGCTGAAGGCGTGGGGTTGTTCTTGATGTGGCACCATAAGCGCTAGGCACCATCGCAATGTAATGGAGTAGAGAAGAAAATTTTAGGATAGTAGAGGCAGTCTGACGGAATCAACGGTAGGGGCTAGAGCTAGAGAAGACGCAGGGCGTCAGGCTAGGCTCAAAATTGGCTAGATACTTTGTCATAGGTCTGAGAACGAGAACTTGCTGGAAGTTAGAACTTGCTCGAACTACGAGCCGGGGTATTCAAATTAACCTCTAATAAAATATTGTAATAACCCACCTAGAGCAGCTCGTTTGTGATCGGCTAAATTGAGTCGCTGTATGTGTGTTCTGCAAGTCCGCAAATGCGGGAGAGTCGGGAAAATAAAATTATGATTTAAATCAGTTCATTACTTGACGGATTCATTGTGTCTCATTGCTGCGAGTCGCTGTCATTGTCTTTACCACGTTTACTTAGCATATTCCCCGCCCGACTCGTGGAAGTCGCATTGATAAATTAATTTATGACGAATGATTCCAAGCGTGTTTCATTTCCCCCTCGGAGTATCGTTAGATCTCTGTGCGACCTGACTGCCCGGCTATACGCTACCAACAATAAGAACGTAGGAAACCGGCTTGAGCACGAAGCCGAGTACAAGTAAATTCGAGACGGAAAGAAGCTCACTTATAATTCACAGCAACGTATAATATACACTGAATTACTTCAGAGGAGGGAGTTAGAATGAGGGAAAAATATTCAAAGCCCTTTAGAATAAACTTTAATGAGGTTGATAGTAGTAATCTCAGTCGTATTTACCCATCTTTACTTCTAGTGTTGAGCTGTTAGTTAAATGAAGATAGGGTTGATTTATAATATCCTACATATGAAAATTTCTGAGTGTCTCGAAAATATAACCCACAGCTTAAATAGTGTGCTACTTCATACGATGCAAAATGTGGTAAGCTTTACAGATAGATAAAAAGTCTCTTTTTCGCATTGCTTTTTAATAGGTGTGTGTGTTAGTGCAAGAGCTTTTACTCTTCAATGTTATCTGATGTTTTTTGCGGCGGAAGCCCTGCCCTGATCGACCACGGAAATTATTTATTACTTACACTGTTCCTGGTAGGTATTATGTATTGTTAGTTCGCTTTTATATTTTCACGTCAGGTGTTCTTCATACGTTTAAATAAAGGGACATATCGCTCATTTCAAACGAATACTTCAATATTACAGGGAAAAACGTAAACATTTGGCTTTTCGTGATGACCGGTGGCAAGTTTAATTTTTTTGAGGGGTTACTCAACCCCTAAACCCCAGCAGGGCACCGTTAGGCTACCTCAGCTATAGATACGCCTTCGAAGCTTCTATCTTTCATGCCCACTTGGCTTTTTTCCATTTTCATTCCTTCTTCGCTGATTATTCTATATCTTTTCTTCCTCGTCTTTCTTAATTTACTGCTTCTATGTGCGGGGCTCTTATGTGGGAACACACCTTGTGCTTAAATTTCCCGTTCTCCTAAGTCTACATTGAATGGTCCTTACTATTTCTGTGCGAGATAGTCGTAAGTTACTGAAACGCTGCTATCTATAATAATACTACTACTCAACCCATTAAATGACTACTTTGTATCTATAAATTTCATTTCTTAATTGAATTTTGTATTCATATATTTGTAAAAAAAAAATTTGTAAGATTTTAATAATTTCACTCACATTCTCATCGCCTCAAGTTCTCTGGAATCTTGCAATTCCTCAAGAAGTACTAAGTCGAAGGCGTTCAATGTTTGTCACATAAAATATGGGCCGGATTTAAAACAAAGTGCCGTTTTTGCTCAGATGTTTGGCTTCATATTCAGCCAACTTCAAATATTGGTTATCAAGTCACAAATTGCAGGTGTCACTGTGATAATTATATAATTACTGCTTTGAAGAAATATCGTTGAATTTGAAAAAAACGTTCAGTTTAGGAACTTTCCGATTCCCCTTGCGTTATCATCGACATCGATATTTTATATCAGAACTGCTATAAGCATCTGGTACCAGAGTAGTGAAAATGGCCAATGCCGGTAGTCTTATTTGACTATACAGTGTGTCAAATAAGTATTCGTAACGTCATGAAAAAAACAA